>SEYY01008898.1:35000-47500 GCA_009176605.1 Armadillidium nasatum
TATTTCCATAGCTATGCACTCGATAATGTCGTTCTGAATAGTTTTTGACAGACCAGTAAATCCACGCATCTTTTCCCAATGGTTTTTTAATTCTTCATTATTATTCATCATCACAAAGAAAAACTCTTTAAAATTCCCTTGGTTGTACGAATCTTTAGATTCATCATGTCCACGGAAAGATAACTCTTGTTTAGCCAGTAGACAAGTAAGATCAATTAGTACTTTGAATATCTGTCTATTTTTAGCAACTATTTCATTAAATGCCTTTCTTGATCTTTTTGCTTGCTCGTTTATTTGTTCCAAAACGGTCAAGGACTCTTTACTTAATGTCTTAAAAGTAACTTCATTTTGAATGTGGTCTTTCGAACTAGAGTGCCTATCCAAGGCAATAGACAGATTTTTTCCAGTCGTTATACCCTTCATTACACCATACATTTCTCTTTCTTCCTATAAGAGTACATGGCCAACAAAATAAACGATTTTTTTGTAAACTACCACAAAGCCACAAAAATTTATCATACCATGTCGATTTAAATGCTCTAGTACCTTTTTTACAAACATGTATATGGGTAAGTTTTGGTGTTGTTCTCCCTTCTTTTAAAATTAATAATTTTTCCTCCTCAGATCTTGAAGCAAAAGGATTCTCTAATAAAGAAGCTATTATGTCATTACTGAAGTTCATTTTCACCAGTAAAATATTAATATTAATTTTCTACAGAAAAATGCACACATATATATATATATATATATATATATATATATATATATATATATATATATATATATATAATATATATATATATATATATATATATATATATATATATATATATATATATATATATATATATATATATATATATATATATATATATATATATATATATAATATATATATATATATATGATATATTTTGTACTTGCACTTATTTTTTTTTCTTTCTTTAATTTCTCATGCAATGTTGAGTCACTTCTTTTTAAAAACTAACAGCTCATTTTTTATTAAAAACACACAAATCAGTAATAAATTAATATTTAATAAATGATATTTAAACAAACTTTAGCACAAAAAAACAAAATTAAAGAACGTAGACTCAATATTAGGCTTTGATACGAAGAACAAAAAGGCGCGTATGGAAAGAGCCTGCCTCACTGACTCATACTGACTCAGGTCTAGAGTCTTATCGATACACATAGTATATTTTTTATATTGTGTTACAAGTCAGTTTTCAGTATTCTATATAAATTATGAATTAAATAAATTGGGGCAAGAGATGATCAAGTTAAAATACATTATTATTATTATTATTATTATAATATTATTATTATTTCTGACAATGTAATTTAAATTTTATTTAAAAAAAAAGGACTGCTTTAGAGACCACAATAGAATGAGTAGTATATATTTATACTGTGAAGAGTCGGCGTACTGAGATGATGCCTACAGTTGCCGAGAAGGAATATATTTTTTTGACCGAGAAAATTACTATCTTCACTCAGCGCTAGTATGAAAAAAGGGAATTAGGTTCAAATTTACGTCGGCGGCTTTTAGTATGCCTTTAAAATCAATCATATATATATATATATATATATATATATATATATATATATATATATATATATATATATATATATATATATATATATATATATATATATATATATATATATATATATATATATATATATATATATATATATATATATATATATATATATATATATATATATATGCTAACTTTGTAATATTTTTGGGTTCAAAAAAGCAAGTAGGCGTTGCCTACTCTGCCTACCCTGAAAAGCCGCCACTGATATATATATATATATATATATATATATATATATATATATATATATATATATATATATATATATATATATATATATATATATATATATATATATGATAGTAACCCCAACTGAACACGCACAAAATCGTTGTTACATCAACTTTGGTCACTTGCGATAGATTTTGTGAAGGAGTTTCTACTTTCACAGTTCCTTGACCTTATACTTTTCAACTTATTTTAAAAAAGGCGAAATTAATAGTGAGTTGCGTTTTGTTCTTTGATATTTTATTGGCATTCATAATTTGCGTTTCGTTATCTTTATAATTGATTCATTTCTGTTTTACGAAGCAATCTTCATACAAAATTTTGTTAGTAACATCAAAAAGTTCTCTTCTATTGTGAAAACGTTACGTACTGATGTTCTTAATAATTATGACGATCGTTTTAATTAAGTTTTCTGTCTCTCTTGGTTTGTTCATTTTCGGATAGGAAAATAGTGGATGACATATTTACTTTGTAATTCCCTTAATAATTATAATTCAGATGTTCATCAGATGTTTTTTGTTTAAAATCACGTAGTTCCTTCATTTATGACTACAAAAATGAGGTAATAATAATTATTCTTCATTGTATTTCTTTAGCATCTATCTTCTACCACAAACACATTATGTATTGGTAACTAATCTTTGAAATGTATCGAAAAAATGCTTACGTTTGCAATTTTGGTCTCCAGTCGAATATTTCGTCTTCATCAGTTTTTTCGTGACCTTGGAATGACCGTATATATATATATATATATATATATATATATATATATATATATATATATATATATATATATATATATATATATATATATATATATATATATATATATATATATATATATATATATATATATATATATATATATATATATATATATATATATATATATATATATATATATATGGTGAATCTGGAGGAACGCACCAAAATTTTCATTTGTTGTCGAACTACATCGTTCCAAAGGTTTAATAAGTATGATCAAGACGCTAACACAAGTTTATTTGAAAAGTACTTTTGTTTAATAATAAATTTTCAAAATATATATATATATATATATATATATATATATATATATATATATATATATATATATATATATATATATATATATATATATATATATATATATATATATATATATATATATATATATATATATATATATATACACTAATTACACATTAACCTTTCCACAGGATACAATAAACAAAAGTGTATATATTTTTCGCACTTGTTTCCCCAGTATTCGTTCTCATTACAAAATCATCCACTCATTTCCTCGACAATCGAATCCCTTGTTTACTTAATCCTTGACTCTAGACTCCAAGAGGATCTTAAGTAAATCAACTTTTCCCTCTCGAGATCTTATTTCTTTTGGAAAGAGTTATAATCAAAGATTTTCCAAACTTAAGAAAATAATAAAAATAAAGATTTGTTTCTCAAGACTCTTCAATACTTAAAGATATTAATGCAACTTATGCATTTATAATAATTTGCATTAATAGATTACTTCTCTCACACGCACACACACACATACCATATATATATATATATATATATATATATATATATATATATATATATATATATATATATATATATATATATATATATATATATATATATATATATATATATATATATATATATATATACTTACAACCTTTCCCACAATCGTTGGGTGGTGTCTATCGCAGGCCACATTCATCCAAACACTCACCCCTTCACCAATTTTTTCCATTCATTCCTATCCTCTGTCAACCGTACACCCTCCTCCCAATTCATCCCTCTATCCCTTAACAGCTCCTTGACACTACTCATTCAATTTCCCCTCGGTCTCCCCCTATCTCTCACACCCTCCAATTCTGAAACAAATACCTTCTTAGCCATTCTCTCTTCATTCATCCTACAAACATGCCCAAACCATCTCAGAATATTTTGTTCAGCTCTCTCAAACATACTCTTTCTCCATCCACACATTTCCTTTATTCTAACATTCTTGACTATCTCTTCTACCAACTCCACAAACTGCTCTCAGACCTTTCATTTCGAAAACTTATAGTTTTCTTCTTTTCCTAGCGTTCAACCTCCATACTTCACCCTCAAACGTTACCACCGATATACAACATCCCTCAAACTTTCTAACCTTCACTTCCCTTGGTAACCTTCCTCTATCCCAAATATCCCTCAAACCACCTAACACTTTCTCTTCTCTTATTCTATGACCAACTTCAATACCCACTAACATTAACCTTTCCAAAAAAAAAAAAAAAAAAAAAAAAAAACATACTTAAATGAAGTGACTATCTTTAATTTCTCCCTACCTACTTTAATTTGTCAAATCCCCTCCCTCCCCATTTTTCATCTACAGCACTTTACTCTTACCCGCATTTACTCTTAAGTCCAAATCATCACAACCCTTTACAAACTCATCCACCAGTACTTCAAATTTTCATGTGTCTCACCTAAAAGTACCACATCATCCGCATACATCAACACATTTGCATCCCACATACCATCATGCTCCCTTATTCTCATCCCTTTCTCTACCCTATCCATTTTTCTCACCACTTTTTCAATATATATATATATATATATATATATATATATATATATATATATATATATATATATATATATATATATATATATATATATATATATATATATATATATATATATATATATATATATTCTACTACTAGACAAGTCGCAATAAAATCAGCAAGAAGAAATTATTGGAAAGGAAAGAGAAATAAAAATCCGGAGAGTTTGTTACCATCGGGATTGAAAGAAGAATAAAAAATTTGTTTAAGAGGAGTTTGTGAAGAAGAGTTCTTGAGTCATTGAAAAAAATTAGAAATGTAAAACAAGACAATTTTGCATTTAAAAAAAAAAAATTTTTTTTTGATTTTAAAACGGCAAAATATTAAAAAATATCAAATTTAAAGTTAAGTTGGCGTAATGTTTAATAGTAGTCGAAGTCTAATTCCTTTTATTATTCAAAATTAATTTATTCAAATCAACACTAAGATTTAGGCCTACACAACTTAAAATCTATTCTGAAGAGTTTGGGTTTAATTGCGGGCTTCCAGATCTTACCCCTAGCTGAGAGGGGTGTAGAAACCTCCACAACTGTTTCAAATTTTTTCCCACAGAATTTCTGTCATAGGAAACAATGGGAAGTTGTAGCGACAGGCTCAGCAAGCTGGCTACGTAAAATTGAAGCTGCTCCTCGCACAGTAGTGACAGAACCTAACAAGATTCTGGAAGAGTAGCGCCTGACAGGTATCAGCCTACCAGGTTGGATGATGATGATGATTATATATATATATATATATATATATATATATATATATATATATATATATATATATATATATATATATATATATATATATATATATATATATATATATATATATATATATATATATATATATATATATATAGGTAAATTTTAAGAAGTTGTCTGACCATTCGATATGGAAATATCAATATATCGAAACAAAATATATCAATGCAAATTTTTTTACATTTGTATTATAATTTTTTTACATTTGTATTATTATTATTATTATTTAGCTTTCATTTTATTTATGCCTATTATTATTGTTATGTTATTATTTTTATTATTATTTAGTTTTCTAGCGTACTTAGCTCGACTTATCAAAACCTGAACGATCGACGTTGCCGTGTGATACAGGCCTAACCGATAGATGGATCGAAGGTGCCACTCCAATCTGTGGGACAAATTTCACATATATCTTTAACATTCATCTTAATACGGAAAAGTACAACTTGTCACTATACAAGGTAAATTATAACTATTCATTTTAGATATACAGTATTTTGAATTGATAGGAATTTCAAAATATGTATAAAAATCGAAATTTTAAAATATTGAATGGTCAGACAACTGTTTAACATAAGCATATATATATATATATATATATATATATATATATATATATATATATATATATATATATATATATATATATATATATATATATATATATATATATATATATATATATATATATATATATGAAGAGTATAGAGGAGCGCACCAAACTCCGGGAGTGTATTTTACATGATTTAAAAAAAAAAATTCAAAAGCTGTAATCCGATTTTCATTTGTTTTCGAATTGCAGAGTTTTAAATTATTTAAATAGAGCTTTTCCAGAATAATGGATTTGTGGAGGTTATAATTAGTTTTCTAATAATTTCTCCAGATTTCACATCACTGTATTTTTGTTTGTGAGGCTGGTTAAAAAGTGAGGTATACAAAAGAAAATGCCAATATAAAATAAATAATTGTCAATATAATATAAAATAATTATAATTATCCATGTATAATTGTCAATATAAAATAATGAAAGTGAAAATAAAAATAAAATAAACAATGAAATAAAGAGAAAGAAAAAATATACGCAAATATAATAATAAATTAATAAAATGACTTTACAAATATCAAAACCAATTAAAAAGAACTAATAAAAGCAAATATATATATATATATATATATATATATATATATATATATATATATATATATATATATATATATATATATATATATATATATATATATATATATATATATATATATATATATATATATATATATATATATATATCTGAATTTTTTTCCCTATAAAATTCCCAACGAAACTGAAAAAAGTGAAAGAAAACTCAGCGCAGAATTATAAAACCATTGAGAAGATCCGCAGAAAAACAGAATTCTGCAGGAGAACGTTTATTTTCCTTCCTATGCAGATGACCAAGTCCAACACCATTGTTGGATCTGATTTTCTTCAATATATTAATTAACTGACAGTACATATGTAAAACTTTATGGTTTATTTCCAAATGAATGATGTAAAATTAGAGCAAATTTTTACAATGGATACCAAATTTTTTCCTAAATAATAATAATAATAATAATAATAATAATAATAATAATAATAATAATAATAATAATAAACTCTTTACCTGCAGTTCTTGTTTCCTGTTTTCGAAATTTTGAAGAGGAGAAAATTTCCAAATTCGCTTAGAATACATCTTTAATATCGCTAATTCATTCCCAGGTATAAACACTCAAAATGTGGCACCAAATAGCACTACAAAACTAATGGTTAGAACTGAGGAAAAAACGATATGTTGTTCTAGAATTCACCTATATAATCCCATCTGCTGATGAAAATTTGATACAGATCGGAAGATATAAAAGTATTTGAACCAAATTTTCCTTTCAGAAATTGTTGAATTTTCTTTTTATTTAATATTAATTCATTAATTTCGCAGAATTCAGGGATGAAAAAGAAATCTCATGAATTCTAGGAATTGAAACACCACGATAGTTCTTAAAAGAGCGTTCGTGCGGAGAATATCACAATAACAAGCAAGATTCTTCAAATTAGAAGTTTAGATAGTCAAATAATTTGGATGGTCAGTAGATGAATAAGCAATAAAAATAAATTTTATCATAGACTGGCAAGAGAGCAAATCATAGGGTAAATATTCGAAGGATTTGAAATAAACAAGAGAACAGTTAACATAATAATAGTAGAACATCAGTATTTTTCAGGATATATATATATATATATATATATATATATATATATATATATATATATATATATATATATATATATATATATATATATATATATATATATATATATATATATATATATATATATATATATATATATATATATATATATATATATATATATATATATATACTTGGAGTCAGAAATAAAGCAGTCTATTTGAAGTCTTAATTAACTTTTCATTCATTAATCAGAGAAATGCAAACTTTCAGATCCAAAAATGATGATTAAAAAAAAAAAGAAAAGAAAGAAATAAAAAATGAATGAAAGAAAAATAATTAACATTAATTTAAAAATACTGAACATTAAAAGTACAAATTTAAATTTTTCATTTTCTTTCTTTTCATTTCTTTTTCTGCAATACAAAATTTTAATCTTATTTTACTATATTGCTCATAAATTCAAAAAATTTAAAAAGACAGTCAATTTTATTGTAATATATATATATATATATATATATATATATATATATATATATATATATATATATATATATATATATATATATATATATATATATATATATATATATATATATATATATATATATATATATATATATATATACCAAATATCCTTCATCAGCGCAGGGTGGTGTCGACTGCAAAAGTATTCATTCACCTACTATATTCGTACACAAAATAAAAGAAAAAAAGACAATTGAGGATTCTCTGCCCCTCGAGCCAAGTAAAGAACATCTTAATACGATAAGCAAGAAAACACTTTTTGCAGTTTCTATATTTAAAGAAGAAATTATCTTTTGCACTCTAAATTATTCTAAAAATTGTCTGGACAATTTTGTTTCTCCGCAACCAAATCTACTTACCATATCAATTTCATCTTCAAAGTAATATATATATATATATATATATATATATATATATATATATATATATATATATATATATATATATATATATATATATATATATATATATATATATATATATATATATATATATATATATATATATATATATATATATATATATATATATATATATATATATATATATATATATATATATATATATATATATATATATATATATATATATATATATATATATATATATATATATATATATATATATATATATATATATATATATATATATATATATATATATATATATCTTTCCTATAGACAGTGTAATTTTTGAACCTTTAATAAGAGTTTCTAAAAAAAAATATGCAGGTGGAATTTTTCATACTCTATTTTATTAAATAACGTAAATAAAATATTAAGAATCTTTAATAAAATTCTAAAGAATAATTTTATTCACGTAATTTTTATATTATTAAAATGTAGTGTAGCAATTGTGAAAATAGATTCCTTATACCTTGAGTAACACTAATATACAATATATTAGCAATTAAAATTTTTAAAAAAGACCCACGCCGTCTTAATTATTATCATTTATCTAGTTATTATAGAGTGTCATTGGACTATACATATAATGAGATAAATGTGAAGTCAACGTTATCTCACTAAATGAAATACAGTTCTTAAACTTGTCAAATCAAATCTCAGGAAATGAAAAGAAAGAATCTTTCGCTTAGAAAAAATCTCTCGTTTTCCGCAATGGCTTAATTAAATTCATCTATATTGATAAAAGCAAATTAATATCGAAGACGTTAAATATGCCAGCTGGAAGACCTTCAATTTTACTTATTAAAAAGTATTTGGAAATAAAAACATTTAAAAACATTGATAAATTATTACTTAAGACAAACAATCAGTAAATGATCTCTTTCCTATCGAAAAAAAGATTCTTCATTTTCTTCTCTCTCTCTCTCTCAATCTCTTTTTCTCTCTTCCAATATATTCTCATCTTCTCACTAAAATAATTATTTTTTTTTTGCTTTCTCTCTTCTTTCTTTCAACGTATTCCCCTCATCTCACTATACTTTTATCTTTTATGCTCTCTCTCTCTCTCTCTCTCTCTCTCTCTCTCTCTCTCTCTCTCTCTCTCTCTCTCTCTCTCTCTCTCTCTCTCTCTCTCTCTCTCTCTCTCTCTCTCTCTCTCTCTCTCTCTCTCTCTCTCTCTCTCTCTCCTTTCCAATATACTTTTCTCCTATTCGCTTTCTCTCTCGCACTCTTTTTTTTTCTTCACCTCTCGGCAAAATGGATTTTCTTCATTTTCTCAAAATATCTGAGAAAATTGAATGAATGTAGGATGAATAAATAGATCCATTCTTTGAACATCAATAACATACTTGACCTTCATAAATCACGTGTTGTCTCGAAAGACTTTCATAAAAGCAATAGTCAAAGAATTTTTGATTCGAAAACTTAAAGCAGTAATAAATTTCGACGTTTACGATAGTTTTTTTTCATTTTATTTTTATATTTTTTATTTATTTTTTTTATTCTTTTGTTTATATATATATTTTTATCTTTATGAGAATTATATTTTTCAAAAAAAAAGTCTTCTCTAAACAATATAATATATGGCTTCATAAATTTTGGTTAAAAGAGTTGTCGAGGATCTAATATATATATATATATATATATATATATATATATATATATATATATATATATATATATATATATATATATATATATATATATATATATATATATATATATATATATATATATATATATATATATATATATACCACCACTCACGGTCAGAGCCCTATTCAAGGAGGGGGCGCTATAGAAATGAAAGAATAAGAAAAACTTTACAAGTCCCACCTAACGCAAATTTCGTAGGTAAGCACAGACGTGGGAATCGAAAGTAATTGAGATTAAATTCAGTAGGAAACACAAGATGGGAGAATTCCACAAAACAGAGGTGGCAGGAAAGGAGGAGTAACCACAGCGGGCAAGCCTGGAGTTGCCAATGTCCACACAAAATTTATGTGCAGACAGTGCACCCCTTGTAAATGTTGAGATATACGAGTGGACAGTTCCCTCGAGCATTTGCCGCTGTAGTTACCTATAGAACAGAGACAATGAACCAACGTCACGAAAGAGCGGGACAATTTATAAGTCTTTCAGCCTTTTACTCAACCCTATCCAAAAGACGGGTGAAACCTGAGCCTCCCCAGATAAGAGCAGAACTCCATACAAGGGCGGATAAGACCCTTGTATAAATGAAGTAACTGCGACGAAGAAAAAAATTCTCGCAGTCTAAACAGAACTCTCAGCTTCTTTGAGGCCGCTCTAGAAACCATTATGATGTGAGGTTTCCAAAACATTTTTTTGCTCATCTTAAGGCCAAGGATCTTTGTACTGTCAACAGAAGAGACGGGAGAACCATCGAAAGAAATAGAAAAGTTAGGAGGTGTCTTTGAGAGGGAGATTTCAAGAAGCTGAGTTTATAAAGAGTTGAATTTCACAAGAATGAGAGAACCCCACTGAGAAATTCTATTCAGATCATCAACTATGGAATCGGAAAGATGGAGACTAGAGGCAACATTAGATGCAATATTAGCAGATTTGAAATGAGTAGAAGAATGGAGGGTAAAGTCATCTGCGCATGAATGGATAGGGTTAGATGAGCAGCTGAGATGATCATTAATGAAAAGTAGGAATAGAGTAGGGGACAAGACAGAACCCTGAGGAACACGCCCCATCAACAACAGCCGAAATGAAACGATTAGGAAAGAAAATACTAGACATAAATAAGCAAAGAGAAAGAGGAAACCCAAAGGAGGGGAACTTGGAAAGCAGTGACGCATGCCATACCTGGTCATATGCCTTAGATATATCAAGAGCCACTACTCACGTCTCCCCATGGTCCCTAAGGGCAGAAGATCATAAATCTGTGAGATAGGAAAGTATAACATCAGTAGACCTCGAACAACAAAAGCCCTACTTATGATCAGAAAGAAGGGAATGGGATTCCAGATGACCCAAGAAATGAGAGTTGAGAAGGGTTTAAAAGATCTTAAACAGAATACAAGTGAGAGCTATAGGGAGATAGCTGGAAGGATCAGAGTGGCTAATTTTTTCGGAATAGGTTGGACAAATTCGCGCTTCCAACACTAAGTGAAAGTACTAGTATTGAGGCATAGAGAGAAAAGTTGAACGAGGGACAGAGCCAGTTCACAAGCACACTCCCTTAAAACTTCCTAAAGTTTATATATTTCAGAAGCCCATGCACTTGATCAAATGTAATCACAGGTAAAGTCACGGGACATCCGAGAGAAGTAGGAGGAGGATTGCCAGAGTCGTCCAGGGTTAAATTAGATGAAAACAGGAGGCAGAAGACATTAGCCTTTTCAATTGGAGTGTTAGCAACAGAAACCATCACAGCGAATAAGAGGAGAAAAGAAAGATTTGCAGAAGTTATTAAAGAGGTTTTTAGCAAGGGGCCAGAAAGATTTGTCAGTAGGAGAATTTAGGAGCTCAGCACACCTTCGTCGAAGAATATCCCTGCAAGGATTCCGAGCTGAATGAAAATTAGGAAGAGTGATAGGAGGAAAATTTTTCCACTCTCGATACGAGTTTTCTCTAGCCTGAATTGTACGAGAACAAGCGCGATCAAACCATGGATTTTAAGGAGAGAAAGATTTAGATGAAAAAGGAATGAACCTGCTCATCCTATCAACGATTAGGGAAAAAACTAAACATAAAAAAAAGAGAAAGAGGAAACCCAAAGGAGGGAGAGCTTGGAAAGCAGTGACATTATCGTTAGAAACCGAAGCGTCTTCAGAGGCAAAGAAGTCCCTCCAGGGACAGGTAGCGTATAAGTCAGCCAGCCCGTTCAAAGTGCCAGAAATACGCTTAGGGTATGGTGGAGCAGTTGGACGAAAGCATAAAAATTAAGACAAATTAGATTGTGGTCAGAGTTGCCAATAGGCGCGAAGACAGGGTATTTATAGAGAGAAGAACTATATATAATATATATATATATATATATATATATATATATATATATATATATATATATATATATATATATATATATATATATATATATATATATATATATATATATATATATATATATATATATATATATATATATTCAATTATTAAGTTCTTATTATTATAATTATTATTATTACATACACATTTAGA
>SEYY01008898.1:52500-62500 GCA_009176605.1 Armadillidium nasatum
AAGTTTAACAAATTAATATTGAAATAGAATACAAAATCTTATTTATTTAAATTAGAAAACATTATTTTATATTAAATTTAAATTTTACATATAAAAGTACATTATATTTTAAATTGTGACATAAACATTTATTTTATTAAACATATAAATATAAAATAATACATTTTTACATTTTATAATTGTTTCTCATAATAATTTTATTTATTTCAAATTTGGCGCTAAAATATTTGGGCGGGAAAGCTAAATCTAGAACTAGGTCTACAGTCATTTAATATTTTGTTATGCCAATAATTTAAAATTTACATTATATTTTAAATGTTTTATTTTTTACAATAATAGTTTATATTTTTATATATTTATTAAAATTACTTTTATAACAAAAGGAAACTTTATTTTTAATTATCACAAGGTTATATGTGTCTTTTCTTATTAAAACTATATTAACACTTTTTCACTAGTTAACACTTTAAAATGTTTCCGATTAAAGAAAACGTTATTTCATATTTTGGGTAACTACACTATATATATATATATATATATATATATATATATATATATATATATATATATATATATATATATATATATATATATATATATATATATATATATATATATATATATATATATATATATATATATATATATATATATATATATATATATATATATATATACCGTGGTGTACTGTCAAAATTGACCAAGTCAAGTTTGTGTGAAATTGCAATTTAAAGTTCTAAGTAGTACGAAAAATTAGGATTTAAATAAAATAACCAAAAAAGAAAAAAGTTACAATATGAAGGAAATATTAAATCCTGATTTTTCGTTCTACTTCAAACTTGTTTTTTTTGACTTTGTCAATTTTGCCAGTACACCCACGATATATATATATATATATATATATATATATATATATATATATATATATATATATATATATATATATATATATATATATATATATATATATATATATATATATATATATATATATAATATATATATATATATATATATATATATATATATATATATATATATATATATATATATATATATATATATATATATATATATATATATTATATATATATATATATATATATATATATATATATATATATATATATATATATATATATATATATATATATATATATATATATATATATATATATATATATATATATATATATATATATATATATATATATATATATATATATATATATATATATATATATATATATATATATTATATATATATATATATATATATATATATATATATATATATATATATATATATATATATATATATATATATATATATATATATATATATATATATATATATATATATATATATATATATATATATATATATATATATATATATATATATATATATATATATATATATATATATATATATATTTAATTCTGGAAGGTTTATCACCCTGTTAGTGTGACCAGCATATTTCGCCATCGGCTCTTAAAAGTCCCTCTCCTAGAAGAAATCACGTTTCATGGCTCGTTGGTTTCAGTGCCAGTCCTTGGTTTATATTTAAATTCGCCGGTAGGGTTATCACCCTTCAGTGAGACTAGCACCTTCTCAATCTAACCTCTAAACACTTTCTCATGTCTGTCCTGGAGTTGATTACAAGCAGTAAGCAATAATTTTAGAGCCGGGTTGCTAATCATGTCGCCCATATATATATATATATATATATATATATATATATATATATATATATATATATATATATATATATATATATATATATATATATATATATATATATATATATATATATATATATATATATATCCTCTGGTGGACAAAGGCCAGAACCCTACCAAATTTCATCAGAGTTGTTTAAATACCGGAAACCTGGTCAAATTCCACCAGAGTTGGAGGGAAGTCAGATTCATAGCCAATTAATGGCCGAAGTGTCACGATACACGGCGTTTGAAAGCATGCAAATCAAAGGAAGTTGGGAAAATAGGTAAAGGAAATGTGTTCCAGATTTTACCAGTTAAATATATGTGAAATTGAGCATACCTGTTAGGTTCGCTGTTAGAGAGCTGGGCAGAGAAAGGTTTAGACTGTGTAGAAAAGCGTGTAGCTTGAGGCCTTTTCAGAGGAGAAGAGTTCACAAGAGTAGTGTCCCTTGTAATAGAGACGGTATAGAGAGAATGATGCAACAATTAGAATGGCAGAGACTAGATGGAATTAGTGAAAGCTTAAGTTAATACGAAAGACCCTAGACTCCACCTTTTCAAGTAAAGCTATATGAGTGGTCCATCCTAGATGTGTGATGTATACTTCATAAAAAGGCGAATAACACCTCTATAAAGAGCAAGCAACTCGGGTGGTGTAAACAAATTAAGAAGTCGCCTCAAAACACCCAACCTCTTGAAAGCTTTTTTAGAAAGAGAAGTAATGTATTCCTACTAAGAAACATTACGAAAAAAGAAACACCGAGAAAATTGTTAATTTTCGGTGATGTCATAGCTGTGTGGAAGATTGTATCTAGGAAAGAGATGGAGGAACTGAATTTTTTGAGACATTGAAAACAACCTTTTTTTCTCTGCTTCGGATTCAAATACGAGAAGGTCAGAAGGTCGGCTGCTCCAAGGCCAAAATTCTTTCGTCAATTAACTGGAAGGAGCAATGAATGGTGGAATCGTTAGCATAGGAGTGGATACGTGATAAAGCACTGGGGAGAGGGTCTTTAATAAAAACTAGAAAAAATAGTTGGAGTTAGGACAGATCCATGAGGAACACCACTATTATTAGATTTAAAGGAAGAACTGTGGCATTCTACAACGGCTGCTAGGTTGTATAGAACAACCGGAAAGAAAATCAGAAATTATAAATTCCGAAAGAAGGAAGTTTAAAAAACAAAGATATGTGAAACACTCTATCGATGGCTTTCGATATGTCTAGTGCGACACCAAAAGATTTACTGAAATGTCGAAGAGAAGAGGAACAAGAGTCAGAGAGAAAGGAAAGAAAATCACCAGTAGAACTTCTTTTACGAAAGTCATACTGGTGATCAGAGATAAGATTAGAAGATTTGAGATCTTTCCAACTCTTAACAAGAAATTTTAGAAAGAACGGAGGTTGAAGAAATGGGACGGTAGTTGATGAGTTGGAGAGGTCCTCCTTTTCTTGGCCCATGTTAAATGAGAGCAAGTTTCCAGCGGAGAAGGGAACGCTGAAGTAGAAAGAGAAAGATGAAATATTTTTTCCAAAGCGGGGTGCAAGATAAAAGTCACAAATTTTGAGAACCACAGGAGGGATTCCATCAGTACTGTGCGCTTTCTTAGTGTAAACCTAAGAGAACAGAAATGGAGTTTTAGAAGAAATTACAATTTAAGTCATAAATAAGTTGGGGGGTGGGTTGTAGGAGGTATAACTCCAAAATCATTTGAAGTTGAATTAGTGGCAGAAGAATGAACAAAAAGTTCAGTTTTTGAAAAAAGGTAAAACGGCAATTGTGCTGAAAGAAAATACTAGTGGAGGGAAAGAGGAAGAGGCAAAGTTTGAGTTGACATTTTTTTGTAAACTGCCTAAAAGAGAGGAAGAGAAGCTAGAAAAATTATTGCAATCTGTATTGAGAAATAGTTTTTGGTGTTACAAAGAACAATAACAGATATTGCACGATTTCGTGATGTAATATAAATTGGACGATTTTCTGAAGTTTTAAAACAACTGTTATTCCTTAAGGCAGTATCACTGCTGCAAATAGCACGAGAATAAGCAGAGTTAAACCAAGGTTTGTAAGATTTAGTAGAAGGGAAGATTATAGAATGTAGTCTCCATGCCACACAAGCGATAATCATTCCACAGGAAATCAAAGAAGTACGACCAGCTCAGGCACCAAAATGTCACAAACGTTTCCTCGAAATACGCGGGAGTCTTTCTTGTGGAAGACTTGAAAAGACAGAAGAGGATACAGAGATAAGAAATCGATCGGAAGAACCCAGAAGAGGATAGAGTTTGCCAGTATAAGGAGAAGGATTAGATGTTTGAAAAAAGGTCTTGAATGTTGGGTTTATCCCTAAGACGATCAGGGACACTAGTAGGGAGCTGTACCAACTACTCAAGCACATTTTGGATTAAGAATTGAAAGGCACGTTCACCGGCTGTATTATAAAAACTAAAAGAAAGCCATTGGTGGCGATGGACATTGAAATATATATATATATATATATATATATATATATATATATATATATATATATATATATATATATATATATATATATATATATATATTCTCCATCACCAAGTTGTTGGCTTACAGCGATGGGGTTGATACTACTAAGATTTTGCAACTGTCTTGCCAGGTAACAAACAGTTTTCTGTTCCCACTTACTGTCTCTATCCTCAATTTTCAGCCAAAGACGATTGTCGTGCATACGTGCGTAACTTTTGGGTTGGTCCAGCTTGTTTGCTGCTTGCTCTCTTTCCACCAAATTTAGAGTCTTTCGAATTTTCAAGTTGAGGTGTAGGATCTCTTCCATTTTTGGACTAAATTCATTTGTTCTGTATATTTATCTCCTATCTCTTCAACCAACTAACTCGAAAATAAAGTAAAATCTCTTCACTCAATTCTCTGAATTCTCAATTTTCTTCTAAAGATGTCACTTCTGCTTTCTCTGAACCTAACACTATGGTCCTGATGATATTCCTCCTGCATTTCTCAAAACTTGTGCTTCTGAGCTTACGTCCTGCTTTGGTAAACTTTTTTTGTCTCAGTCTCTCTACTTCGACCTTTCCATCTTGCTGAAAATTTGCACTCATTCAGCCTGTGCCGAATAAAGTTAACTCCTCTTAATCGTTTAACTATTCTTCTTCTTAACAGGAAGATTTGGAGACACCTCCATTCTTCTAAACTCATCTCTGATCGCCAGTATCTCTTTTCTAAAGAACGTTCTGCTGATGATCTTCTTTTCCTTCTTTCTGCGGTTTGTCCCCCGCTCTTCGGTGTTTCGGTGAATCTTTCGCTGTGACGCTAGGCATATCGAAAACTTTGATAGAGTCTGGCACAAAGATTCGATTTTCAAACTTCCCACTTTCGCAATTTATCCTTTTATCTGTGACCTTCTCTCTGATTTTTTTTTTCGTCGTTCTATAGCAGTTGCTGTAGACGGCCATAGTTCTTTCTTTAAAACTACAAACAGTTGTGTTCCTCCATGATCTGTCCAATTCTCATCTCTTTTCATTATGACCCTCTCTCTATTCATCACTTATCCACTCCTATGCTAATGACTCCACCCTTCATTACTCCTTTCACTCTGAAAGATGCCCCTCCCAACAGCAGTTAAGTGACACAAGAAGAGTGGCCTTGGAGCAACTGACCTCCGATCTTCCTCGTATTTAAAATTGGGTAAGAGAAAACATGCTTGTTTTCATTGCCTCAAAAACTCAATTCCTCCGTCTTTCTACTCGACACAACCTTCCACACAACTATGACATCTTCGAAAACATTCGACTCAAACCTTCCCTTGTCGTCAATATTCTCGGTGTTTCTTTTTCTCGTGATCTTTCTTGGAAAGATCATCACATTACTTTTCTTTCTAAACAAACCTTTCATTGTTGGATGTTCTGAGGAGCCTTCGTGATTTTTACGCCACTCCAGTTGTTTGCTTTTGTTCACCCTCGTATGGAGTACGCCTCAAACATCTGAGGTGGTTCCACACATACTGCTTTTCTCGAAAAAGTGGAGTATAGGGCTTTGCGTCTCATTCTTTTGCTCTTACTAACTCTCACCAATCTCTTTCTGCCCGTCGAATTGTACACGGCACTCTCTCTATACTATCGCTATTACAAAGAACATTGCTCTTTTTGAACTCTAACGTCACATACTCCCTCCATAGAGAAGGGTTCGTGCGACACGACTTTCTAGTTTCTACATAGTCTCATCCTTTCTCTGTCCAACTCTCCGACCTATGACTTAACCGATATGATCAATCTTACATGTACTTTACTCGTTAAGTCTGGGGACACACTCACTTCATCTGTTCTCCCAACTTCTTTTGATTTTCACACTTTTAAACGCCGTGTATCGGAACATGTCGGCCATTAACGACCAGATTTCCGGTATATCCCCAACTCTGGTGAAAATCGGTAGGCCTCTGGCCATTGCCCACCATAGGATATATATATATATATATATATATATATATATATATATATATATATATATATATATATATATATATATTATATATATATATATATATATATATATATATGTGTGTGTGTGTGTGTCTGTGTGTGTGCGTGTGGGTGCGTGTGTTTAGTAGTAAATAAAGAAAATGCTTTAAGCAACATTTCAGTTATATAATACTACGGTTCCCGTTTCAATTATGTATTATCATAAACGTTTGAAAAGACTTTGGATCATGTATAAAACAAATAAAGCCATTGAAAGAGAAAAGGAATCTAAAATTAGCTCTTATATGTGATAGAATGAGTTCTCTACAGCACATCAGAGACCTTAGAATCAAGCTCTCTGTTATTTGCAATACCATGGAGTAAATAATAATAATAAAAATAAAAATACTTATAATAATAATAATAATGATAATAATAAATATAATAATAAAAATAAAGAAAAGAAGATTATATATATATATATATATATATATATATATATATATATATATATATATATATATATATATATATATATATATATATATATATATATATATATATATATATATATATATTATTATAATATATATTATATATAATATTATATATATATATATATATATAATATATATATATATATATATATATATATATATATATATATATATATATATATATATATATATATAATATATATATATATATATATATCTATATATAATTCATATTTATATACTAAATAAATATACTAATAATAATATAATCAATAATAATAATATAATTATACATAAAATAAAAAAAAAAATAAATATATATATATATATATATATATATATATATATATATATATATATATATATATATATATATATATATATTAATATATATTATATATATATATTATAATATATATAATAGATATATATATTAATATTTTTATTAGTTATTTTTAGTAGAGTTTTGGATTTATTGATACACACACACACAAACCACAATATAAGTATATTATTATATATATAGATATTATATAATATATTATTTATTATATATATAATATATTATATATAATATATATTATATATATATATTATATATATATATATATATATATATATATATATATATATATATATATATATGATTATATATACATAAATAATATTATATTACCGATACCGATAGATAAATTATTTCTAGGGATATCCATCTAAAAATATGCCGATACTTAAGAGTATACTACATAGACAAACATACTTTACCGATACATACAAATTGATTGCCGAAAAAATATTTTAATAATATATATATATATATATATATATATATATATATATATATATATATATATATATATATATATATATATATATATATATATATATATATATATATATATATATATATATAATATAATAATAAATATATAATATATATATAAATATATAATAGTATATATATATATATAATAATATATATAGAAATCCTAATAATTTTAAAATAAATTTACTATAATCCTCACTAATTACTTTAAAAATACAAAAAACCTCACAGCGGAACTTCAAAATATTAAATACTAATATAAAAACTTTACATAAAAAGCTGAACGTTTGTCAAAATGGACTTAAAAAAAAAAAAGAATAAAAAGGGAAAATAAAGAAAGGATAAAAGGAAAAAAAAACTCAAAGATTGAAGACAGGTTTCCTTCACTTCAAAATAAAAATCAAATGCAATGTATCAGATACTTTTGAAAAAGAGTTTATTTATTGCATTATATTTGCATAAGTATCCTTGCATTTGAACGATATATATATATATATATATATATATATATATATATATATATATATATATATATATATATATATATATATATATATATATATATATATATATATATATATACACACTGTGGAGCAGTAAGTGATGAGCAGGGTGAGCGTTTTCTCCAAGAAATTTAATCCATGGAGAAGCAGTATGAAGGTAAATAGAGCGAAGTAAGGCTTGCAGACTATTGTTGGACAGTGACACAAGATATTTCCTTTCATGCTTGCAAGAGACAAGCTAAAAATTGTTGAGTAAACTTCAAATAAAGAATAAATTATGAAGTAATCCCTAGTATTTGTTACATAAAACCATGCTGCTGACCTATGAGTGATATAACCAATGATACATCATAAAATGGGGTTAATGCTACATTCCATGTGTGAAAAATTGCTTTGCACACCATATAAATTCGTTGTAAGTAATAATAAAATAATGAAAACATATTGTATTGAAAAATTTGTATTTTTCAAATCTTAGTACAAATAACAATTTTAACTTTCCTATCTGAATTTGACACATCAATATACATGTGAAATGACTAATTTCATCTCAAATGGAGATAACTTTTTAAAAAATTGTTGACCATTTTTATCAGCAAACAAATGATAAGAACATCATAGATATGAAGTTTATAAAATAGGCATTAGCATCATGTTTTAACATGATACTTGAAATTTTTAACCTTTACTCATTTTGAACGTATATAACTAAATTATTACAGCTTTAAAGAAAGAACTCTTTGAAAAAGATAGCAGTAATTTTGAAACCAAGTGCTATTTCATTAAAAATATTCAAAGCATTTTTCCTTATTTTAAAAAATTTAATAAAGAGCATTGAAATTGGTTCAAGACTTGAGCTTAGTTTAGTCCCAAAATTGGACGATGCTTTTATAGCTTTATCTAAATTAGCACTTTTTGCTTTATTTGCAACAAATGCTATCGGTAATAGCTCTAAATATTCATTTTTAATCATAGTTACCTAAAAATATTTGTTCAAGTTGTTAAGATAAAACCTTTCTGAATCTTTCTTGAGCTTCAGTTAAAAATTCTTCTTTTCTCTCATTTATTCTTAGAATAAATCACCTTCTTTAATAGGCTTACAAATAAAGATTAAAGTTTATGATATAAATTTATTTCGCTATACGAAGGATAAACATTATGATGTAATCTTTTAAATGTCTATGTAAATATTTTTTCGTCGTTTTCAGATTGGAAAACAAACAAATCTCGAAATCATTCAGGAAATTTAGAACGATTTGGTAACAGCAATGCAACAATTTATATTAGACACTTCGATGAGAATAGTAATCTATTTATTACTGTATGAGCCTTTAGGCTATCATGTCTTTGATCATTTGATCTTTTATTGCAAAAGCAATAAAGAAATTAAATTTGTCGCAGGTTTGTTCTAAAATAAAATAAAAACTTTTCAGATTATTGGCGGTTTCTTCGCTATCTACGAAGGTTAGGAACTATACGATAATACTGAAAATGTAGCTGGTAAACGCAGCTCTTTATTGCCTTTGGCATAATCCTTTTTTAAGTTGTTTTTAGATTAATTTGATTTTAGATTCAGTAAAAAAAAAAAAAAAAATTTTTTTTTTTATATATATATATATATATATATATATATATATATATATATATATATATATATATATATATATATATATATATATATATATATATATATATATATATATATATATATATATATATATATATATATATATATATATATATATATATATATATATATATATATATATATATATATATATATATATATATATATATATATATATATATATATACTATATATATATATATATATATATATATATATATATATATATATATATATATATATATATATATATATATATATATATATATATATATATATATATATATATATATATATATATATATATATAGGGTTTGGCAGTCAATACTGAAATGAGGTAGCGCAATATAAATTTGAGATATACATTTTATAATA
>SEYY01008898.1:70000-74867 GCA_009176605.1 Armadillidium nasatum
TAGTTCGCTTATAGTTAGTCTGGGGAGATATTTCGTTAACCATCCTTACAGACTTTCACATTCTTCGTGAAGGGTCCGTGACCGCCGCACGATGCATTACGAACGTTTTTGATCTATATGCCATACCTTATGCTCCCAACATTTGTCCGGGGTCTATCCTTATGCATGATAATACTCGACCTCGTGCGGCCAGGTGTGTCCACGAATTCATATTCGAAGGTTCAACTCGACACTTTCCGGTAGCTCGCGTACAGCCCGAACCTGAATCCTATCGAGGATGAATGGGCCATGTTGAACATTCCTAAGGACATTCAGTCTCTTACAAGCTTATTAAGAAAGATAAGTAAAGTGATATTTCCGAGAAAATATATAAATATATATATATATATATATATATATATATATATATATATATATATATATATATATATATATATATATATATATATATATATATATATATATATATATATATATATATATATATATATATATATATATATATATATAAACCCTAAGATTATATATATAGGGTTTATAAACAAATAATACATAAAAAGAGAGTGTTCATAACTCCAGTACTGAAATAATATATATATATATATATATTTGATGTGATGGATGCGGATGTTAATTTTTGCGTGCGGATGCGGATGCGGATTGAATTTGAAAGTGCGGAATGCGGATGATGCGGATGCGGATGTTGAATTTTTTGCGGAATGCGGATGCGGATGCGGATGTTAATTTTGAAAGTGATGCGGATGCGGATGCGGATGCGGATTAATTTTTTTGATGGATGCGGATGCGGATGGATGCGGATAATATATATATATATATATATATATATATATATATATATATATATATATATATATATATATATATATATATATATATATATATATATATATATATATATATATATATATATATATATATATATATATTATATATATATATATATATATATATATATATATATATATATATTATATATATATATATATATATATATATATATATATATATATATATATATATATATATATATATATATATATATATATATATATATATATATATATATATATATCACTATCACCTTTCCCACTTTCGTGAGGTGGTGCCCGCCACAATTCCCTTACAAACATAACTATTCTTACCTTTCAACGCTTTCACCACCTCCCTCCATCTCTGTCTCCACAAATCTTCTACCCTCGTCTAAACTCAAATTCCTTCCATCAAAATCACTCTCACTCCATCCATCCATCTCCACTTCGGCCTTCCCCTCCCCCTACCCTTCCCCTATCTACATCGGATCTACGTACCTTGCCAACCATTCTGTTCTCTTTCATTCTTCACATATGTCCAAACCATTTTAGCACATCCTCCTCCTCTCTATCAATTACACCCTTCTTCCATTTACACATCTCCCTTATTCTTTCATTTCTAATCCTATCAATCCTTCTCAATTTATATATCGCTCTCAAATCTTTCATCTCAAAGACATTGAAACTTTTTCTCGACCGAGCACTTATCGTCTATGTTTCACACACATACAATACAGAAGGTGAACACATACATTCAAACATTCTTATCTTTATTTCTTTCGAAATTTTTCCTTTCTTCCATACTTTTCTTAGGCCCCCCAATACTTTCATTCCTTCTACCACTCTGTTCTTTATTCCTTTTTCCGTCCCACCCTTACCTTCCACCCAACATTACTAGATATTTGAATTCATTCACCTCCTCAAGTTTCCATTCTCACACTTCTACAAACCAATTCCTCCCTCCACATTTCCTCATCCCCACCTCCAATCCTCATAACTTTATTCTTCGCTGGATTGAATTTCAATCTCGTGTTTGCACATTTCCCTTCAAACTCTCTCACAAGTATTCTCATCTTTTCTCCAGATTCTGCCACCAACACATGCCGCATCATCTGCAAAAAGTAAAACATTCACTTCACATTCACCCTCCATATTTCTCAACGTAATACTCTTCCCTTCTCTCTCCATTTTTCTAAGTAAACCATTCATCAATAGATTAAATAACATGGAGATATTACAAACCCCTGTCTCAATCCCACTCCTATGCTAAACCAATCCGATAGTTCTCTCTCTTCACCCTCACTCTTGATCTACAATTCGCATATATATATATATATATATATATATATATATATATATATATATATATATATATATATATATATATATATATATATATATATATATATATATATATATATATATATATATATATATATATATATATATATATATAGTGATGGATCAGATGTCATTTTTTCTAATTTGCTGTGATGCGGATGCGGATGCGGATGTCGAATTTTGGAGAAGTGCGGATGCGGATGCGGATGCGGATGTTGAATTTTCGAAAATGCGGATGCGGATGCGGATGCGAATTTTGAATTTTCGAAAGTGCGGATGCGGATGCGGATGCGGATGTTGAATTTTCGAAAATGCGGATGCGGATGCGGATGCGGATGTTGATTTTTGTGCGGATGTTCCGCATCCGCGCATGCGGATGCGGATGCCATCACTATATATATATATATATATATATATATATATATATATATATATATATATATATATATATATATATATATATATATATATATATATATATATATATATATATATATATATATATATATATATATATATATAATAATATATGGTCAATCCATTTTTTCCGTACCAAAATAATGGAAGTTGGCCGCTCGATAATTTTAGAAAACTTTTATATTTTGCATTTTGAATATAAAGCAGAAAATATTTTAGGATTCTCAATCATCTTTAATACTTTTATACACTCTTAAGTTTCTAATTTGCCTATACTTTTATAACAAAATGTAAAAGATTCAAAAATATACAGGGAAAAAAAACATAAAGCCTTTTCTGAATTAGTATTTTCAAAGTTTATCTTTTAGAAAGTTACATCAAACTTATAAAATTCCCTTTCTATTAGTGTGGAGCTTAATTTCGTGAAATCCCTGAACTTTTTATATTTTCACTCTTAAATCAGATAAAATATCTGATGGAAACTAAGTTAAATACAATAAATTATTAAATTGGATTATTTAAACCAAAATATTTATATGTCCATCATAGTTTAGACGATTCAAAGTGAAAAAATTTAAACTTAAAGTGGAGTTATTTTTTTTTTTTTTTTATTTAAAATCATTAAAAAATTTGGTATCGAGAAATTTACCTCTGCGCCAATTAATAGTACTAAAAGGCTTTAAGCCTAATAAAAACTCTTCAACAAACTTCGACAGCGGTACTCTCCTTGACTGCAATATTTGCACAGTTTTTTATGAGCTTTCCCAGCAATTTGTTTTTCCTTAATTCTGTCTTGGCCAGAGGTTACTCTTGTTAATATCCAAGAGAATAGTGTTAATCAAGGAGTATAAACAAACTTTAAAAGTTTAATATAAGGTAATATACACAAATGCAATTATAATATTTAAAAAATTATATATATATATATATATATATATATATTATATATATATTATATATATATATATATATATATATATATATATATATATATATATATATATATATATATATATATATATATATATATATATATATATATATATATATATATATATAGGTATGATTATAACAAAAAAACTTTAAATGCAAAATAAAATAGCGATATATATATATATATATATATATATATATATATATATATATATATATATATATATATATATACACGAGATTGTTCAGAAGAAGAGAGATTTCTTCGGAAACTTTATTTGAGATGTTGTAATTTCTGCCTTTTAATGACATTTTCATTTCAAGCCCAGAAAGTTTTCTTAAAATATTTTTCATTGGGATCCATACTCGATCGCAAGCTGACATCTTGAATGAAGTTCTGGGTCCGGAAGGATGATAAAAATGTTTGTAAACATCATCGTTCTCCACACTTATTTCTTCTACCTTTCCAATCCACCATTGGTCATCATATACGCAAGCTACTGTGTCATTTATCTCTAAACTTAATGAAGCAATTTTGCTGACACAGTGGTCTTCGTAAACGTCGGTTTTTGAGGTTGGATAGCACCTAATTATGTACTCTAAAAGTGGAAAGAATTTGTGAAAGTTTCTTGTTCCCATAATTCTCAAACAATTTTCATATCTCGTTTTAAGTCTTTCAATGTGTTCATTAATTTCTTCTTCTTTTACGAGAAAATAAGTTATTTCTCTTAATTTCTCTTTGCAGAATGAATATATTTGGTCAATATTAAGAATTTGGTGTGTTGTTGTTCTTTGTAAGCTGACTTTGCTTAATTCGCGCTTTGTTGTTCCTCCAACCCCATCACAGGCATTTTTTCCATGGCAAGATGCAAAGAAATGCCATTCAGCTTTTAATGCGAAATCTTTTTGGTGATGGCAAATGTTAACAAAATTTTTTTTATTCTTATACTGGCTACCACTTCCATCTGAAAAATAAACTAGCTTTTCAACTTTAGGCAAATTATGTTTAATATATTTTACTACATATGTTTGGAAGACGTGAACAACTGATGTGTTGTGCTCTAAGTAGTTACTTAAAGCACAAAAAGAGTGACTTCTTAATTTACTATTTTCATCTCTAAAATATAGAACAAATGGGTGCAAAGTAACTTGGTCATTGACCCAATGATACCCTTGAATTTCGTCTTGGACCACGTACGTATAGTTCTCGGCAAAATCAGCCAAGATTATGCATTCATTTTCAGATAGTTTTTCTTTCTTTTCTTTCAAAAATTGCGATTGAATTTTAGAAATATAATGGTGACTTTTGAGATTTGCCAATATATATATAATATATATATATATAT
>SEYY01008899.1:0-2500 GCA_009176605.1 Armadillidium nasatum
ATATATATATATATATATATATATATATATATATATATATATATATATATATATATATATATATATATATATATATATATATATATATATATATATATATATATATATATATATATATATATATATATATATATATATATATATATATATATATATTATATATATATATATATATTGATATATATATATATATATATATATATATATATATATATATATATATATATATATATATATATATATATATATATATATATATATATATATATATATATATATATATATATATATATATATATATATATATATATATATATATATATATATATATATATATATATATATATATATATATATATATATATATATATATATATATATATATATATTATCATATTTTGCAATATGATTCGTTTGCTTTTAGTTGCTTTGTATACTATTTTGAATAAAAAAGAGGATCTTTGAATGAAAATATATCTCGTCAAAAATTGACTCATGTTGAAATTGTGGGAAGGGGGAAAAGAGTTATAGCAATCAGAAAAGCCATTACATGAGTAAACTTCAATTCAGTAGGATGCTGATATTTAAAAAAAAATATTGATATTTCGGTTATCGATAATTTTTAAAAATATCAAATTGCTCTCGATGCTATCGGTTAAAAAATATCGATATATCGATTTTGGAAAATATCGTTTTGATTATATATATATATATATATATATATATATATATATATATATATATATATATATATATATATATATATATATATATATATATATATATATATATATATATTATATATTTATTTTTATATATCACCCCTAGTGGGCAAAGGCCAGAGGCCTACTAAAGTTCCACCAGAGTTAGTGGAAAAGACGGAAGAATGGTCTTATTAAAGGCCGACGTGACCCGACAAACGACGTTTGAAAGTGTGTAAGTCATAGGAAGTTGGAAAAATAGAAGAAGGGAGTGTGTTCCAGACTTTACCAATAGAGTACATGTAAGACAGAGCATAGCTGTTAAGTCTGGGGTCAGAGAGTTGGACAGAGAAAGGATGAGACTGTGTAGAAAGTCGAGTCGCACGAGCCCTTCTCATTGGAGGAGGTATGCGACGAAAGAGTTCAAAAGAGCAGTGTCCATTGTAATAGCGATAGTGAAGAGAGAGTGACGCAACAATTCGACGGGCAGAAAGAGATTGGAGAGAATCAGTTAGTGAGAGCAGGAGAGTTGATAAGACGAAAAGCCCTAGACTCCACCTTTTCAAGAGAGAGCTGTGTGAGTGGAACTACCCCAGATGTGTGACGCATACTCCATACAGGGGCGAACAACACCCCTATATAGAGCAAGTAACTGGGGTGGAGTGAAGAAATACTGAAGGCGCCTCAGAACACCTAACCTCTTAGAAGCTTGTTTAGAAAGAGAAATAATGTGATCTTTCCAAGAAAGATCACTAGAAAAGGAAACACCAAGAATTTAATAACAGATGAAGCTCTGAGTTGAGTGTTTTCGAAGAAGATATCATAGTTGTGTGAAGATTGTGTCGAGTAGAGAGATGGAGGAATTGAGTTTTGGTGGCATTGAAAACAACGATGTTCTCTGCCCCAATTAGAAATACGAGATAGATCAGAAGTCAGCTGCTCCAAGGCAACCCTCCTTGCATCTAGTAACTGCTGTTGAGAGGGGCGCCTTTTAAATTGAAAAGAGTAATGAAGGGTGGAGTCATCAGCATAGTAGTGAATAGGAGATGAAGTAACAGAGAGAAGGTCATTAATGAAAAGTAGAAAAAGTGTTGGGGATAGGACAGATCCTTGAGGAACACCACTATTAATAGATTTAAAGGAAGAAGGTGGCCGTCTACAACTGCTGCTATAGAACGACCAGAAAGGAAATCAGAGAGAAGGATAAATTCCGAAAGAGGGAAGTTTGGAAATCAAAGCTTTGTGCCAGACTCTATCGAAAGCTTTCGATATGTCTAGCGCAACAGCAAGAGATTCACCGAAATGCCGAAGAGGAAGGACCAAAAGTCAGAGAGAAGGGAAAGGAGATCACCAGTAGAGCGTTGCTTACGAAAGCCATACTGGTGATCAGAGATAAGATTAGAAGAATTGAGATGTTTCCAAATCTTCCTGTTAATGATAGATTCGAAAACTTTAGAAAACTTTACGTAGGCTAAAGAAATGGGACGATAGTTAGAGGGTTGAGAGGGGTCCCCCTTCTTCGGCACAGGCTGAATGAGCGCACGTTTCCAGCAAGAAGGGAAGGTTGAAGTAGAAAGACATAGACGAAAAAGTTTACCAAGGCAGGGTGCAAGCTCGGAAGCACAAGTTTTTTAGAACCACGGGAGGGAAACCATCAGGACCATACGCCTTCTTAGTGTTAAGCTCAGAGAGAGCAGAAATGACGTCTTTTGAAGAAATTATAACTCTAGGCATAAATGAGTTAGAGGGGGTTGAAGGAGAAGGAACTGCTCCGGAATCGTCTAAGGTTTAAATAGAAG
>SEYY01008899.1:7500-12500 GCA_009176605.1 Armadillidium nasatum
TTACCACTCTCTTCTTAACAAATAGATTTAGAAACATGATAAACCTTCTAATTTTACCTCTGATCATCAGTATGACTACTATAAGGAGAATTCTAATGGTGATCTTCTTTCCTTTCTCCCTGACTCTTTGTCTTCTGTTCTTCTTTTTATTGGGGGAAATAATTTGTTATAGCTCTAGTCAGGCTAAAATTTTTCGATAGAGTCTGGCACAAAACTTTGATTTCTATATTTACTCCCTTATGGATTCTATACCTTCCTTTGTTTTCCCCTCTGGTCAATATAGTAGCTTTTGATGACGTCAATCATTCACATTTTATTAAAGTTATCAATGATAATGTTCTTCATAGTTTTCTCATATTCCAAACTTTTTTTCCTTTTTATCAATGACTTCTCTTTATCACTTTATTATTAAACCACTCCAGTGCCGATGACTCCACTCTTATTTACTCCATTTATTTTAAAAGACGCTCCACCCGACATCAAATACTTTATTCTAGAATTGTGGCCTTGAAACAAATAACCTTTGATGTTTCGTCAATTAGTAATTTTAGAAAAGAAAACATTGTTTCTCTTTAATTAATGCCTCAGAAACTAAGTTTCTACAACTATAACTTCCAATACTTTAAAATCAAACCTTTCAACCTATAAAATTCGGTGTTTCATTTAATTGTAATCTTGAAATGATTTCATTTTTTTCTTGCTTTATAAATTTTAAATTGTTGGTTTTTGTTAACACTAATCTTCTTATTGACCAATTGGTTTTTTAATTACTCAAAATTTCTTCACCTCATTTCGGTTATCAGCTATTTATTGGAGTTTTGTTCATTTCTTCACTCTAATCGAGGGGGGGTTTCTTTTACAAATCTCTAATTGGAAAGGTGAAGTCAATTGCATTTTATTCCGTCGACACATTCTCGTCAATAGCTCTCTTCATTCTTTTTTTGCCTGTCGTATTGTTGAGTAAGTGTTTCTTCTGTCGCTATTACCACTGACTCTCTTCTAAAACTCTCCAGTCCCATACCTTCTTAGCTGAGAAAAGCTATTGCGGCACATTTCATCACAGTTTTAGCATATTTAACTCCCTGAACTCTCATTTGACTGCTATACTAAGATTGAGGTTTTAAAAGTTTTAGCCAAGGTTTTTTAATTACTCTTTATTTCTTTTCAATTTTGTTCTAACTAGGCTTCGTAATGTACGAGAGAAATGAATTCTTTCTTTCTTTTTATTAATAAATTAGTTTTTTTATCTTTTTTATTATTAAATTAGTTTTTCTACTCATTTCGCTCAATATTTTTTTTCCTTTTCTTGTTTTATAATAAATGAAATGGAAAACAATTATGATCTTGATATTTCTAAACAAAGAAATTTATTCATTTCATTAAACAATGCTTAAATTTTCCTTTCGTCGTTCTTTTATAAAAAGTAAAATAGAAAATTATGATTTTGGTTGTCATATATATATATATATATATATATATATATATATATATATATATATATATATATATATATATATATATATATATATATATATATATATATATATATATATATATATATATATATATATTAGAAGGCGTGCAAGTTTTAAAATTTAGTCCGAAAGCGCAAGGGCGCAACTTATTTTTTTTAATTTAGAGCCTAAGAACGCAAGTGCGGAACTTGTTGCAAAGCAAAATTTTAGGAGCGTACGTGCAAGAGCAAAACATATGCATGCTTCCATCAATGAGGAAAAGTATTAGTATTAAGGCATAGAGAGTAGAAATGAACGAGGTTTTATTTTATAATAGTCAATAAGTAAATTTAAATAACTTTACTTTAAATTATTACTTTCCATTTTTTTTTTCTTTGCAAAAAATAAAAGAGTATTAAATCCTCAATTGACAACTCTACTAATAGGAAAAGGAATGCAGACATATTAAAAATTAATATACTATTTAAAAACTATACAACCCTTGCAATTTGCACAACCCTAAGTAGGGATGCCCATGTAAAAAAAAAATATCGATATTTTTAAAACAAAAAATCAAATTGATCTCGATACTATCGGATTTAAAAAATTAAACTAGAAAAGAGTAAGCAAAGATAAGGAGGAAACCCAAAGGAAGAGAGTTTAGAGAGCAGCAACGCATACCATATCCATTCAAAAGCCTTGGATATGTTAAGCGCCACCACACAAGACTCCTCGAGGTCCCTAAGGTCAGAAGACTATAAATCGGTAAGATAGGAAAGTATGTCACCAGATGACCTCGAGAGTCGAAAACCACATTGATGATCTGGGAGAAGAGAATGAGACTCCAAATGTTCCAATAAATGAAAGTTAAGGAGAGTTTCAAAAATTTTAGACAGAACACAAGAGAATTATAGGTCGATAGTTGGAAGGGTCAGAGAAGATACCTTTTTTTCTGGATCGACTGAACATATGCATGCTTCCAGCAATGAGGAAAAGTATTAGTATTAAGGCATAGAGAGTAGAACTGAACGAGGACAGGCGCCAACTCGGAAACACACTCCCTCAGGGCACGAGGAGGAATGACATCAGGGCCATTGACCTTCCTGGCCTTCCTTTCAATATCCAATATCAATATCATGAGTAATCACAAGTAGATACATAGGAAACCAGAGAGGAGAAGTAGTAGGAAGAGGGATGCCAGAATCGTGCAGGATGGAATTTGATGAAAAAGGAGGCCGAAGAGGTTAGCCTTTTCAGAGGGAGTATTAGCTACAGAGCCATCAGAACGAATAAGAGGAGGAATGGCAGATTTACAGAAGTTATTAGATATATTTGGCAAGAAGCCAGAAACTTTTATCAGTATGGAAACTATGGAGATCAGCCATATAAAGAATATAAAGTTTATAAAGAATAGCAAGAATATAGATGAAGTGTGAAATACAAAGTTTTTACGAGCTAGTTATAGCGAATGTTGGTATCATTCAAAAGTAAATGCATAAGTTATTAGGGTATATGAACTCGATATTGATAATGCTGTATATATGTTAACTAGATTTGAAAACAGGGTATTCTTATGTTTGATGCTGTTAGAAATCTTAGCATGAGTGCTTGTATTGCCCAATTAAAAGTATGATCAATAAATGAAATGTATATATGAAGGAGGCTTTACGACGAGTTCTGGTGAGGAATCTATCTTTATCATGAGAAATCTGCTAAATATTCAGGGAAAACAGGATGAAAGGGTATTTAATGCTTATGAAGAAATATGGAGTTTAACATCTTTCAGGGTTAAGTATGTCGGCTCTTGATATGGAAAAAGTGTAATGGGCACTAATATATAAGTCCATATGGTTGAAAATTAATAATAAAAATGAAGGAAAAGTTATGATGTGTGTTGGGCGGTTTTGGATCATTCATCAATGTCTAGAAAAGGGTAAAAAAGGTACGGTGGTAATTACCTGGAAAATTAAAAGGTGCACGAGTAAATGGAATATATATGTAAATGATTATTTGGTGTATGGTGATAAATGGTACAAACAATGGGTTTATTATGTTCCCGTAGATCAATATCAGGAAAAAGGCAAAAAGGTCCAGGTTTAATTACCTGGAAAGCTGAATTTATTAGGATGGGTTATATATTTCTATCAATCAATGTCAAGGAAAAGGCATAAAGGTCCAAGTTTAGTTACCTGGAAAGCGTGAATTTATTAGGATGGGTTTATATTTCCATCAATCAATGTCAAAAAAGATAAACAGGTTAGCTGGAATTTACCTGGCCTATGTAGAAAGGTATACCGGTCTTAACCTTGTGTAATGTTTTATGATAACGCCCTCTGGTGATTGGATGAATATGAAAAAGGGGCGGGGCTTATACTTCTTTTGCGCTAATGCCTAACTCTAATTGGTGGAATATTATTAGTATGGATTTTGGTGTCGTGAAGCTTAGATGGACTCGGTTGGTCTTAGTGAAATATTGTCCGTAAGTAAAAATGTTATATTATATTGTGAAAATGTATATTACAGGTTATACGATTACATTTGTTTTAAAAGAAATTCGATGTTACATTATGTTCATATACTTATTAAGTATATAAAGTATATAGTTTTATATGAATGAAATGTTTTTGAAAATGTTAATTTATAATTTTCATTTAATATTTAATGAAGTTTGTTAAAAATGTTTAGTGAAAAAGTTTTTCTTCTTAAAAATTTCTTAATTATTTTAAAACTTAAACGCAAATAGATTTTATTAAAATTTTTTAAAAAAAAATATTCATGTCAAAATAAACTTATATTTTGAAACGAATCCACAATGTGTGTAAATGTGTTCATGTTTGTGTACCTTTTTATTTAGTTGAGTGTAAAGTTTACCAGTTTATGTTTAAATGTCTTCAACTGCTGCTAAGATACCTGATCCTGCAAATTAAATGAGTTTATGGGTGATTGTTTATCTTGTGTGTATGTGAGTGTGTGCGTGTCTGCGTGTCTGCCTTTAAAAGCTTCTATAGCCTACCTCATGCTGCTATGTAAGATATCTTAAGAGCTTAGTGTATGAAATACTACTGCTGCTACTATTACGTATAACATAATAATAATAATAATAATAATAATAATAATAATAATAATTTGTGATATGTCTGTTTGAGTATGTGTGTGTGTAGATATTTGCATATATATGTTTAATCTGTTATATAATAATAATAATAGTAATAATACTAATACTAATGATAATAATAATAATATAAAATAATATTTAGTGAAATTTATTTATTTATTGAAAAGAATTAAAAACAGTTACTATGGAAACATCGTGTGAGTGTGTGTGCATAGACCTTTGTATATGTGTTTAACAATCTGGTATATAATAATAATAGTAATAATACTAATACTAATGATAAGAATAATATAAAAAATATATAGTGAAATTTATTTATTTAGTGAAAAAAAACTAAAAACAGTTACTATGGAAACATTTTGTGTGTGTGTGGGTGTGTGTGTGTTTTCTTAATACCTGTGAGTGAACTGGAGGAGGGTGGAGTAGGGTGA
>SEYY01008899.1:17500-22413 GCA_009176605.1 Armadillidium nasatum
TAACTGTAGTTTTAGATTTATCTAAGTCTTTGTCGTTTTCCTTTTTCAAATTATCACTTCATATTGTAGATAAAAGCTTTATTAGGCATTTTTTTTTTATTCTTTCTATTTTAAATTTTAGGTTTAAGTTTCTGTTTTCAATTTAAATTTTATTTAATTCTCATCAATTTTATGTTTTCAGTCTAAGTTTTATTTAGATTTCTCAGTTTACCTAATTTAGATCTTCATGAATTTTAAACATTCAGTTTAAGTTTCATTTAGGTTTTGAGTTATTAATTTTATTTAAGTTTCAAATATTTTATTTTTTCAGTTTGGTTTGTTTGGGATTTCAAATTTTATTTTAATTTTAAAGTTTCAATTCAAATATATATATATTTTTTTTAATTTTATTTAGATTTTTCATTTCTATTTTTCTAGAGTTTAATGTTATATTTATTTATTTTTAGATTTTATTTAATTTTTTAGTTTTTTTATTTTAAATTCGTATGTTTTGGTATTTTTTATCTTTAAAATTTTAGGGCTGAAAGCACTGATGCACTGAAGCACTCTATATTTCGCAAATGCATAAACACACTCGCGTACACACGTAAACACATACACAACGCAAGATGAGAAGCATAAACATGTAAATAAAACTTATTTATTCATATACAAACCATAAATCTACATTCTTAATCTACCTTTTTAAAACTAATGCATTAACAAAGTCCGGCTAGTATCTATCTGATATTCAAGTTATAGAACTTTGCATTCCGTATTCACCTCAAAATTATTCAACAAATAATTTAAATTTCCATGGTTAATCTAACTATATTACAAAGGCATGAGCAAATTCCTGCTATCATGTATATAACATACAAATTACAGAACTTTATATTTATATCCAACCTAAACTCATAGACATTTAACTTAAATTTCAATTTTCAACTTAAATTTATTTCAAAGATATGATCAAAGACAGGTTTTCACCCATTTAACACAAATAATTAATTAAACCTTCAAATACATTTCTAACCCCATACCTCACAACTTGTACTTTAAAATTCAATATTCAAATCTAATTTTTTACACTTAGGAATGACCAATAACATGACGACATCTCTCTAGCACACAATTTATAAAACTTAACATACATTTCATATCCAATATACTACCTGACTTTTTAACACTTCGATAACCAAACACATGTCATCGTCCCTTAAACATACAACTGAAAGGACGTTATATATATTTCCTTATCTAAATCCTTCACGTAAATCATAATTTACTATAGTTCTATAAATTTTTTATCATTAAGACAATGAAAGACACACCGTCATGTCTATAGCTTATATTTTATTATAATGACATTTATTTTTCACACTACGCCTCATCAGTATATAACTTAAATCTCTGTTTTTAGCCTAACTTTATCTCTAAGGAGTGATCAAAGACATGCCGACATCTCTCTAAGTTATACATTTCTTACCCCAATCTCATATTCAAATAACAATTTTCTCTATATTTAATTTAAATTTAGCATTAATGGAGCACCAAATAACAACCGAAATCTTTTTAGCATATAACTTTTCAGAACCTTTATTTAAATTTTCGAATCACGTTCACCAACATATTCCTTCAGCATTCTCACATCCTCTAACCTTAAAACTTCAATATGATAAAAAGTCCCGTCGTAATCCCTCTAGCACAAAATTTGCATAACTTTGTATACATTTAAATCCAACGCTTTTCAGCCATACCTTAATTCACCTTCATTGTCTAAATTTAGCGTACAAGCAATTTCGAAGCGTAATATCTCTAAGACATTCTATTATTCAAATAACTATTATCTCAATATTTAATTTAAGTTTAGCATCAATGGAGGACCAAATACAAGCCGAAATCTCTTTAGCATATAAATTTTCAGAACCTCTATTTACATTTTCGATTCACGTTATCCAACATACTCCTTCAACATTCTCACATCCTCTAACCTTAAAATTTTAATATGATTAAAAGTTCTGTCGTAATCCCTCTAACACATAATTTGCATAATTTTGTATATATTTAAATCCTATGCTCTTCTACATATAATTTAATACATCAAACATCGTCTAACTTTTAACGAATGAGCAATTTCAAAAAGTAATTTCTCTAAGACATTTTATAAAAAATTAATTGTTTAGACACAACTTATAATTATCACTGAGCATCATGGTATATAATTCATATTTTTCTTCAGTATCGATGACCTTAACACGAATTATAAATTGATATTTTTTCTTGAAACCTAATTTATATATATATATATATATATATATATATATATATATATATATATATATATATATATATATATATATATATATATATATATATATATATATATATATATATATATATATATGAGGATAAATGTGCGAGAACTGATCGTTAAACTAAAAATAGGACGACCCAATATGAGCTTTTAATTTTAATTCCGTATTGAGAACTATTGAAATAAATCGATGCAAAATGAGGTCTGAGGTTTTTATTCCCTTGCTTCGTTAAATTCAAATTAAAAAAAAGAGATGAAATTAATTGAGTAGTATAATCGTAAATGCTTTAATATTCTCTCTCTCTCTCTCTATCTCTCTCTCTCTCTCTCTCTCTCTCTATATATATATATATATATATATATATATATATATATATATATATATATATATATATATATATATATATATATATATATATATATATATATATATGGAAATTTTGAATCCGTATCGAATCCGAATCCAGTAGTCTTTTGAATTTCTAGAATCCGAATCCATGAAAAAAAATCAAATCCGAAAATCACTGATATATATATATATATATATATATATATATATATATATATATATATATATATATATATATATATATATATATATATATATATATATATATATATATATATATATATACTGTACATCCTTTGGTGGGAAAAGGCTAGAGGTCTACCAATCATCATCAGAGTTGGGAAACTCTCCGAACTCGTCAAATTGAAAACCAACATACCCCGATACACGTCGTTTGAAAGTGTGCATTTTATTTAAATAAAGTTGGGAAAATAAATAAAGGAATTGAGCTTCAGACTTTACAAGCGGAGTTCATGTAAAAGTAAGTATAGAGATTAGGTCAAGTGTCTGAGAATTGGAAAAAAAAGGATGAGATTGTATAGAAAGGATTACCAACAGAAAAATATACCGAGAAAGTTAGTATGAGCAAAATGGGTGATAAGACGAAAAGCTCTACATTAAACCTATTCAAGGAGAGCTGTGTGAATGAAGTACACGAACCAATAACTCTCTATAAAGAAGAAGCAACTGGAGTGGAGAAAAGATATTTCAAAATCACCTCAGAACAACCAGTCTCTCAGAAACTTGTCTAGAAAAAGAAATTATGTGATCCTTCCAAAGAAAGATTCCGAGAAAAAGATACTTTGAGATTATTTAGGGCAGATAAAGGTTTGAGTTCTTTGTTTTTGAAGATGTTATAGTTGTGTGGAATAGTATGTCGAGTTGAAAGATGGACGAACTGAGTTTTTGAGGTACAGAAAACAACTATATTTTCATTGCTTCAAAATGAAATTCAAGAACGATCAGAGGTTAGTTTCTCTAGGGCTACCGTCATAGCAATAATTAATTGATGTTAAGTGGGATAGACTTCAAAATGAAAGAATTAATGGAGTTTATGGTTATTGGCTAAGGAATGGATTAGTAATGAAGTTATAGAAAGAATGTCACTAATTGAAACAGAAGAATATTTAGTGATAGAACAGATATGTGAGGAATACCACTATTAACCGAATTAAATGATGAACGGTAGACGTCTATAGCAACTGTTAAAGAACAACCGGGAAGTGTTCAGACATACGGCCACAGAGAGAAGGATAGATACCGAAAGGTTGAAGTTTAGAATTAAAAGCTTTGAAGCCTTTTTGTTATGTCTTGTGCCACACAAAATATTCACATAAATGCCATAGAGCAGAACACCAAGAGTCAGAGAAAAGACATTGATCACTAAGTGAGTTTTCATTACGAAATACGCCACTCCTTCATTTCATTATTCGAAATAAATGCACTTGATATTTCTTTATTTAAATTCAATATTAATTAAAGTAAAATATAAGTAAAAATTGAAAGTCAAAATTAAAAAAAAAAAATGTAATGACATGAAATGGCATTCATAGAGTTTAAAATATTCACACAAAATTGATGAGCGTATGACACTCCTCGTGCAGAGAGAGTGACTCAATAGTGGAATGTGAAAGGTTAATTACCTCTAGCACCTGCCAATATAAGACATTTAGGAAAGAGATTGTGTACCAAAGTCAAGTAGCAGACACAGAGGGTCAAAGAAGTTTGAAAGTACGGGAAGAGTTTAATATTTTCTTCGCCTTAAAATCAACACTTTCTAAAAGACAGGAAGAGCTAAACCTTCTTCCCCCCTACCCCGAATAATCGCCTCCCAAATGAGAGAACAGTAATCTATACATGGTAGATAAGACCCTTATATAATGGGAGTGGTAGTTCGGATGAAAAATATTCTCTCAACCTGAAAAGAATTCCTATCTTCTTTGAAGCCACCCTTGTTACTGTTGTTATATGAGGTTTGGAGAGAATTTGCTGTTTATTTTCAGCTCAACAATATTGTTGATGTTCATAGGTGATACGGAGGAGCCGTCGATGGAAATAGAAAAGTTAGAAGGTGTTTTTGGAAGAGAGATGTGAAAATGTCAAGTTTTTAAAAAGCTGAATTTCACCAAGCTGTTTTGATCCGGACCACCGGAAATTCTATTCAGATCGCCAAGATTGCGACTAGATTCAAAAGAGAAAGCAGATTTGAAACTAGTACTAAAATGAATGCATTTAGAAGTGCTGCCGAGAAGATCCTTAATTAAATGT
>SEYY01008900.1:0-2500 GCA_009176605.1 Armadillidium nasatum
TATATATATATATATATATATATATATATATATATTATATATATATATATATATATAGGTATATATATACAGTGAGTGGTATTAGCATAAAATTTATATTTAGAGACAGCTTTGAATATTTATGTATGTATGTATGTATGTATGTATGTATGTATGTATGTATGAATGTATGTAAGTATGTATGTATGAAGTATGTAAGTATGTATATAAGTATGTATGTATAGTATGTGTGTGTGTATCTTGATAATTAGGAAGCTCTAATAGCGTTGAATAACACATTTGCATTCATTATATTTCAGTTATGACTTAACTAATGATAATCTATTTTACATATTTAAATGAGCAAATCATTTTTCTTATTAATGAAAGAATTTTTCACTTTAAAAAAAAAAAAAAAAAAATTCCCGAATTTTTGAGGACAAAAGACGATACGAGATCGAAAGGAGTGAAAAAGAGACCTATTTAAGTGGAAAGGATTTTAGTCCTTATTAATTAAGAGAGTTAGAATCAAAATTCTGAGTTTTTGTGTATGGCTGATAATAATAATAATCAAAACTCTACGCGACACTAGAATAGATTCGAGCCATTTTTTTTCCTTTTTCCTTTTTTTTTTTTTTTCTCCCTAAGTGAATAATAATGAATAAAATTTGAGCTTCGAACGATGCAATTATGACAAACTTGTAACTTGATTATTCAAATATCTCTTTAATGGATGCGGTGCTGCAGCCTTTGTCGTACCAATGAAGATAAAGTTTCTTTTTTTATGTGGGTCTGAGGGGAAGAATATAAAGAAGGGAGAGGGGAATAATCTAACTGTAGAGGTTCTAGATTTGAGGGTTTTGTATGAAGGTATGGGTGTTGTGTATGTTAAGGAGGAAATTTTGAAAATGGAATTTTTAAATTTTTTTATATTTTTTTTATTTTTTTTTTTAGGTGGGGAGAAAAACTGAAATTTTTTTTCCAAATAAAAACAATTTTGAGTGCAGAAGAGGAAAGTTATATGATATTTCTGTGCTAATGTAAAGATATTAATTTCCTATTATATAATCTTTTGAAGGAGTTAATTAGAATAATTATTGTTATGTAATATAACATAATATTATTTTTATTATTATAATTATTATTATTATTATTATTATTATTATTATTATTATTATTATTATTATTATTATTATTATTTTTATTATTATTATTATTATTATAATTATTATAATTACTATCATTATTACATTATTATTATTATTATTATTATATATTATTATTATTATTATTATTATTATTATTATTATTATTATTATTATTATTATTATTATTATTATTATTATTATTATTATTATTATTATTATTATTATTACTTTATTATTATTAATGCTATTATTATTATTATCATTATTATTATTATTATTATTATTATATAATAATAATAATGATGATAGACTTAAGACTTCATTTAATTGACGTTACATAAGTATTTAAAATATTTTACAAGTTAATAATAATGATTATGAGTCATGAATTTCATAAGAGAATTTTACACTGAAGCTTAAGAATATTTTCGCTCTTTGTATCATCACAGCTTTTAAAGATACACTACAAAAAATAATGACGAAATCTAGGTGACAATAATAATGACAAAAGTAACATAGAAAATTTAATAATTTAATAATGACATTAATAAAAAAGTCCTTAATAATTGCAATAAACACTTTATAATAGATTAAAGGTTAACAAAACGTTGTCAAAAGACAAAAATGGTAACCAAAGAAAACATTCCAGTCCAACCAGATACTCTGTCTATTCAAACTGTGAATATTAATGAAATTATCTTACTTAATTAAAACAAGAAATATATGATTAACTTTACTTTATTAGTTGTTTGACAATTTACATATTTCAAATTAGAACTTAACAAAGTTGAAACTGCTTTTCCTATGTCTTAATTATGGTTATAACCAATAAAAAGTAATAGTAATTACACTCATTACTCATCTCAAAACAGTTACAGGTTAAGCCCAATAAGTACATCGCGATAAAATTCCTTTTTACAGAATAAAAAATCTAATCTGACCCACAAGGTCCCATTTTCGGACTTTTTGTTCAATAAACTATCAATATGAGGTTCTAACATAAGTTTTCTCACACAATGTAAGCAAAGTATATTTAAATGAAATCGGATATTTAAATTTGCATCTTAATAGCTTTCTCTCCAATTTTTTTTTCAAGCAACGCGCAAAGTGAATTTATTCTCTTAATTCCTATGCGTCGTTCGTGTTTCTTATCGAGCCAATAACTTTTTTTTTAGATTTTATTTCTTACTAATATACAAAACTTTTCCATCTCTTCCAAAGCGTATACAGAGGGTTCCATTCTTAATAAAAACAGGTTTCAAACTCGGGATTCAACTTTCTGAACTGTCGTAATTCATAAATTATAGGTGATAAATTCCTTGGTTTAAAAAGTCACCAGAGTATAATTGGTTTCTTTCACTTTTCTTGCTCGA
>SEYY01008900.1:12500-17500 GCA_009176605.1 Armadillidium nasatum
CATTATTATTATTATTATTATTATTATTATTATTATTATTATTATTATTATTATTATTATTATTATTATTATTATTATTACTATTATTTTTATTATTATTATAAGCAATATCTATTTTAATTAACAACAATTAATATAAAAAGAGACGAGTAACATCCCAAAATAATTGCATTAATTCATTTTGAAGTTAATATCTGTCATATCGGCTTTTAACTTTGATCAAAAAATACTTTTCTTGCTATTACCCTTTCCACCAATAACAATGATAATAATTTAAGAGGGGGGAAACCGAAAATACGTGTAACGCTAATAGCAATATTCCTTTGAAACCAAAAACGACCCGTTTGTTCCTCAATTCGAATTCCAAAGGATTAGTCCGAAAATTTCGATTTAAAAAGAACACAAGAAGAACACGTTATTCATGTTAACTTTCGTTCTTTGGAGGATTTTGCAATCCTGTTGCCGACTTCTATTGTTTCTTGCACCGATTTTCGGACGAGTCTTAAACATTAATTTTCTTCCAAACCCTTTTCATAAACGTTGAAAATTGCGCCCCCTTTTGTTTCCACATTTCGGTTTGAGCTTTTTGATGTTCCAATTTATTACAAAAGATTTATATACATACATATATATATATATATATATATATATATATATATATATATATATATATATATATATATATATATATATATATATATATATATATATATATATAGCGGTTGTGACAAGGAGCAGAGAGACTTTGCAGCAGGCAATGGAAAGGTGGGGAGAGGTGTTCAGGAGAGTGGGGATGAAGGTAAATAAGGGTAAAACGGAGGTGATGAGAATTGCGAGGGGTCAGGAGGAGGTTGTGTTGATGTTGGATGGGGTGAGGTTAGCGGAGACACAGAAGTTCAACTATTTAGGGGTGACTGTGAACTCTGATGGGGAGATGGCACAGGAGATAGAAGGCAGAATCGAGAAGTTCTCTGGGGTGTTGAGACGGCTGTACCCTCTGTTAAAGGACAGGCATATACCAAGAAAGGTGAAAACCCTGATATATACATCGATACTAAGACCTGTTCTGATGTATGGATCTGAGGCCTGGACTTTGACTACCAGAACCAGAAGCAGAGTGGAGGCGGCGGAAATGAGAGCTCTGCGTCTGATAAGGGGAGTGACTAGGTTGGTCAGAATGAGGAGTGCAAATATTAGGAGAGAGCTTGACGTCGAGTCGTGGAGTGAAGTGGTGGAGAGGCGGCAGCTGAGCTGGTACGGACATATGAAAAGGATGAATGACGCGAGATATCCGGCAAGATTTTACAACTGGCAGCCGGAGGGAAGGAGACCAGCTGGAAGACCGAGGAGACGATGGAGGGATGGAGTGGCAGAAGCTATCGCTAGAAGGGGAGTGACGCTGGAGGAGGTTGAAGAGAGGGGACTGTATATGGACAGATCTGTCTGGAGAGGCTTCGCGAGAGACAGGGCTATGCTCTAACTACGCGTCTGGTGAGAAAGGTGGTGAGAAATATATATATATATATATATATATATATATATATATATATATATATATATATATATATATATATATATATATATATATATATATATATATATATATATATATATATTATATATATATTTTTTCTTCTTCTTCTTCTTCTTCTTCTTATTCTTCTTCTTCTTCTTCTTCTTCTTCTTCTTCTTCTTCTTCTTTCTTCTTCTTCTTCTTCTTCTTCTTCTTCTTCTTCTTATTATTATTATTATTATTATTATTATTATTATTATTATTATTATTATTATTATTATTATTATTATTATTATTATCATTATTATTATCATTATTATTATTATTATGTTTATTATTATCATTATTATTATTATTATTATTATATTATGTAAAAATGGTATCTTCATTTTTGATCGTACACTGGTATATTGCTTTTCTTTTCAAGAATTTCTTTAAATTAATATATATATATATATATATATATATATATATATATATATATATATATATATATATATATATATATATATATATATATATATATATATATATATATATATATATATATATATATATATATATATATATATATATATATATATATATATATATATATATATATAAAGACAAACAAGCTTGTTACAATTCAAAAATAGAAAATTAAGTTAAACTCAAAAGCAGTGATTAATGAAATGGAGCATTTAATTTAGTTAAAAAAGGGTCTTATAAACCTTTATTCAGAAATCAGGTAAAAAATTTTGTTAATAAGAAAAAAAAATTTTTTTATTAAACAAAAAAAAAATTCTTTAAAACGAGATCATAATATTAGGAACTTTAAAATACTTTAAAAAAAAAAGGCAGTAGCCTTATAGCAGGAGCAAATGATCAGTTCTAATATAGTCGTTTTTAAAAGTCAAATGAAAAGGAGGGGGGTTATATTTTCCCTACATGAAACCTTCAAACCCTTCCTTTTTTTACCCCCTCTCAATATCCCATCATTGGCTCAAACTTTTGTAGTTTTGGCCAATTAATCTCAATTTAAAAATTCCTCATTTAGTTAAAAGTTTTTCCCTTATAGGAAATAAGGAGTGAAACTTCATATCTCTCCTTAGGGTTACAAATATATATGTATATATATATATATATATATATATATATATATATATATATATATATATATATATATATATATATATATATATATATATATATATATATATATATATATATATATATATATATATATATATATTATATATATATATATATATATATATATATATATATATATATATATATATATATATATATATATATATATATATATATATATATATATATATATATATATATATAATATATATATATATATATATATATATATATTATATATATATATATATATATATATATATATATATATATATATATATATATATATATATATATATATATATATATATATATATATATATATATATATATATATATATATATATATATATATATATATATATATATATATATATGTCAAAACCAGAATCAAATTCAAAAACCTTTTCTAAGTTCAGACCTCTCTTATAAATAAAAAAAGGTAAAAATTATATTAAAAAAAATAAAACTTGAATTTAAAAAAAAAGTAAAAAACATTTTTTTTTTTTGTTGCAAAATATGAAGAACATTCCAAGAAAATTCAAGTCAAGTATTTAAATTATATAATAAAAATTCACAATCCTTCCTTTTACAAGAAAAATTCAAGAGCTCTCTTTTATTATTAAAAATTTACTAATTTTTTTTCATAAAAACTTTTAAAATGTTTTTAAATCAAAATATTATATATATATATATATATATATATATATATATATATATATATATATATATATATATATATAATATATATATATATATATATATATATATATATATATATATATATATATATATATATATATATATATATATATATATATATATATATATATATATATATATATATATATATATATATATATATATATATATATATATATATATATATATATATATATATATATATATATATATATATATATATATATATATATATATATATATATATATATATATATATATTATATATATATATATATATATATATATATATAATACTATATATATATATATACTATATATATATATATATATACTATATACCAATTTTCTTTCTATTTTTTCTCGTATAAAAAAAGGATGTTACGTATACAAACTGTTCATTTATTAATTATTTATGTAATAATTCAAAATTAAATTATTTAAAAAAAATTAATAATTAAATAATTTCATTAAAAATGAAAAAAAAAAAAAAAAAAAAAAAAAAAAAATTATATATATATATATATATATATTATATATATATATATATATATATATATATATATATATATATATATATATATATATATATATATATATATATATATATATATATATATATATATATATATATATATATATATATATATATATATATATATATATATATATATATATATATATATATATATATATATATATATATATATATATATATATATATATATATATATATATATATATATATATATATATATATATATATATATATATATATATATATTATATATATATATATATATATATATATATATATATATATATATATATATTATATTATATATATAATATATATATATATATATATATATATATATATATATATATATATATATATTATTATATATATATATATTATATATATATATATATATATATATATATATATATATATATATATATATATATATATATAAAGATTTGAAAACATCTCAATTCTTCTAATCTTTTTTCTGATTGGCAGTAAAAAAATCTATACTGGTGTTCTTCTTTCCTTTCTCTCAGATTCTTGGTCCTCTAATCTTTGGCATTTCGGTGAGTATTTTTCTGTCGCGTTTCAAAAGCTTTATATAGAGTCTGGCAAAAAGCTTTGCTTTCCATTTTCCCTCTTTCGGAATCTATCTTTCTTTCTGATTTCCTTTCTGGTCGTTCTTTGGCAGACGTTGCATGCTGCCACCGTTCATCCTTTAAATTTAATAATAATGGTGTTTCTCAAAGATCTGTGCTATACCCAACATTTTTCTGTTTATTATCAATGGCCTTCTCTCTGTTACTTCATCTCCTATCCATCCCTATGTCGATGACTCCACTATTCATCACTCATTTCAATTTAAGTCTCCCTTCCCAACAGCAGTTAATAGAAACAAGGAAGGTAGCCTTAGAGTAACTGATCTCTGATCCATATCGTGTTTCAAATTTGGGTCAGAGGAAACATGATTGTTTTCAATGCTTCCAAAACTCAATTCCTACATCTCTTTACTCGACTCAATCTTCCACTCAACTGTAATATCTTCTTCGAAGGCAAAATCAAACCTTCATCTCTCCTTATTACTCTTTGAGTTTCTTTTTCTCTTGATCTTTCTTGGAAAGA
>SEYY01008902.1:0-50000 GCA_009176605.1 Armadillidium nasatum
CGTCTCTTATTCAAACTGCAGAAGTTAATGTTATTTTTATTTCGTTTCGGAATTGTGCAAAATCTGTTCTTTGTGACAATTAAAGTATTTTCTCAATAAGAAATGTAATAACGTTTCGGGTTTCTTCTCTTTCTGGCATTGCGCAAAAAGAAAATGTCAATTGCAACCTGTTTTTTCTTCTTTCTCATGTATACTTTTTTCTGATTGCACCACTGCTTCCTTACCCCGTTAAAGCTGTACTTCTTCCTAGAAGTATTCTCTATCAATTTTTACTGAAATTAATGGCTACTCTCAATCCTTAATGTTGACAAAGATGTAGACAAAGATGTTGACAAAGATGTTGACAAATATGTTGAAAAAGATGCTGACAAAAATGTTGACAAAGATGTAGAGAAAGATTACACCACGAAATTTGTACTTTTTAAATTTTTTCCAAATGAATTTTAAAAATTGAATTAACCCTATTTTGTTACAAAGGTTTTGAATTTGTATATTGTAATTGTAATTAATATTGTAATTCGTACAGAATTCTCTTTTAAATTTACATGCATGTTATGAGGTAGAGGTGGGATAGTTACTGATAGGTTCAATGTGGCTTCTAAACATTTGAATTGTATTTATGTAAGAAAACTGTTTCTGCTTTTTTGTTTTTATTTTCCTTTATTCTTTGTCAGTCAGTTTTCACGCCCAACTGCCAGTGAAAGAAAAATGAACAAAAAATATGAGAAGTGTGAAGGTTTTCTGATAACCTTGCGGTATAAAGGAACGCTGATGGTCTCCTTATCTTTACCTTTCATTCAGGGGTAAACTCAACTTAGAATTCTTTGCTTATGTGACGAAAATGATCCAAAAGGAATGTCTAATTCTTTTCCAGCTATTTTTACCATAACTAAATGTAACTAAAAGAAGCTAAAAATGATTCAATTCCTTACCTCTCGTTAGATCAAGAGCAAAATGGAAGAAAAACAAAGAACAAATTTACAAAATAAGAAAAAGTTCAACAAAATATTTATTATTTAAAATATATTTTTAAAAATAAAATATGTTTGAAATTTTAGAAAACCATAACAAAAGGAAATGTTTTCGCAAGAAACTAAAAAAACAAAAAAATAAAAAAAACAAAAATAAAAAATAAATTAAAAATAAAATAAAATTAATTGGCTTTGTAAACTTTATTTTCTGAGCAGACCAACCAATTTTTCGTAGGTACAAACGCTAATATATATATATATATATATATATATATATATATATATATATATATATATATATATATATATATATATATATATATATATATATATATATATATATATATATATATATATATATATATATATATATATATATATATATATACTATATATATATATATATATATATATATATATATATATATATATATATATATATATATATATATATATATTATATATTATATATATATATATATATATATATATATATATATATATATATATATATATATATATATATATATATTAGCCCGTGTCGTTCTGGTGCAAATGTTTGAAATTAAAGATGCACATTTGAGGTTTTGTTCACTCAGACGTGCTCTTTTCAAAAATGTGATCGAAAATGTTCTATCTGTCCAGGAAGTGTTCCCTTTTTTACCTTAAAGTTAACGAAAATCGGTTAATGAAACGAAATATCTTACTAGTCATTTACAGTAAATTTTCAAACAATACTTACTACAAAAATTACAAGCATAGTGTTTTATCGCCTTTAGTCTAATACTGGTGCAGAAAAGTTCTGTTTTGAGTCACATAATGGCATAAATTACCTTGATTTTAATACTGCACGAATGTATCCATCTCTTCCATCTGCTCCATATACCATGCCAGATGCTTCAGTCATCCAGTTTTACACATCTTTCCACTCCCTGTGAGTGGCACGGTATGGTGATATGATAAGGATGTTGCATAAAGTTATTAATTAAGCTCTTCATCAGACAGTTTTAGTGACATAGATGGCTCAAACCTGCACTGATCTATAAGAGGCAGTAGGTCTTTCATGTTTGACAACTGTCAGCGATGTGCGGTGTATGAAATTCTATGATGTAATCATAGGACGTGATGAAAGTAAATGTTGGAAGAGTGTTCCAGTCTTTATCAACTGAGTAAATTAGAGAATGAACATAGCGGTCAGAAAGGTGAACAGAGAAGAAAGGAGGGTTTCTCAGATTTTCCTCAAAGGAGGAGTTATACTACAGGAGAGTTTGAAAGACCCTTGTCCATTGTAAAAGAGGAGACAGTGAGAATGATGCAACAGTTCTACGTGAAGAAAGAGACTGGAGAGGATCTGTGAGAGAAAGAATTTAAAAAAAAAAAAAAAAAAAAAAAAAAAAAACGAAAACCTTTAATTCAACCCATTCAGGGAGAGTCGTAAATGAGGAACTACCTGGAAAGGTGAGCAAAGCCTTATACAGAACAAGTTACAAGAATGTTTTGGTAAAGTACCGAAGGCACCTCAGAATAATCAATTTCCTAGAGGCTTCTTTAGTAAGAGAGATACCGTGATCCTTGCAAGAGAAATTTTGAGAGACACGAATATAAAAAATATTAAGAATGGGAGAAGGATTGAATCGTATATTTTCGAAGAATTGTAGTTGTGTGTAAGACTGTGTCGAGTAGACAGATGTAGGAATTGAGTTGTTGAGACATATACAACCATGTATTCTTTGCCCAAGTAATGTTATGTGGAAGATCAGAGGTTAGTTGCTACAAAGTTAATCTCCTAGCATTGAATAATGCTAATGAGGGCTACGCCTTTCGAATTAAAAGGAGTAATGAAGGGCAGAGTCATTGACTTCATTGTCATAAGGGTGAATAGAAAGTGAAGCGATATAGGTGATTAATGAAAAGGAGAAAAAAGTTGGAGACATACAGAACTATGAGGAACACCACTATTGGTAGTTTTACAGGATGAAAGATGGGCTTCTACAACAACATCTATGGAACGACCAGAAAGGAAATCAGAGAGTATGCAACTAAGAGAATAATAGGTACAGAAAGCGGAAGTTTAAAAATCAAAACTTTGTTACAGATCTAATGGAAAGCTGTCGATATGTCAGTCGTCACCGCAAAAGATTCGCTCGCAGAAAATGACCGAAGAGCAGTTTACCAGAGTCAGAAAGAAGGGAAAGAATAACAACAATCGAGAATTCCTCTCGAAAGCCATACTTGTAATTAGAGATAAGACTAGAAGCACAGATGTTACCAAATCTTCTTGTTAGAGATAAATTCGAAAAGTTTGTAACAAAATAGGGTTAATTCAGTTTTTAAAATTCATTTGGAAAAAATTTAAAAAGTACAAATTTCGTGGTGTAATCTTCGTTTACATCTTTGTCAACATTTTTGCCTACATTACAAGCGAAAGAATGATAGTTAGAGGGTTGAGAGTAGCCTTTTCTTTCTGTAAAAGTTGATAGAGAATACGTCTACCAAGAAATACAGCTTTAACTGGGTAAGGCAGCAGTGGTGCAGTCGGAAAGAAGTATATGTGAGAAAGAAGAAAAAGCAGGTTGCAACTGACATTTTCTTTTTGCGCAATGCCACAAAAAGAAGAAACCCGAAACGTTATTACATTTCCTATTGAGAAAAGACATTTTAATTGTCACAAAGAACAAATTTTGCACAATTCCGAAACGAAATAAAAATCACATAAGCTTCTGAAGTTTGAAGAAAAGACGCCATCAAATTCATTTCAAGACGCCATCAAATTCTTTTGAGACGCCATCAAATTCATTTCCAAGTTGCATATTATCATTTCCTGTACATTTTGTAAATTCAATCTGAATTCGTATATATATATATATATATATATATATATATATATATATATATATATATATATATATATATATATATATATATATATATATATATATATATATATATATATATATATATATATATAGAAAATGAAAATAAATGTATGCATCATTACTGGCTACTTTGTGGTTCTCATCCATTTACGACTTACAGAATCTGTTTCTGAGCCTTGCAGCAAAATGTCCGTTGAAGATCTAGAGAAAATGCTGCAAAATTCAAAATCGTAAGTATATATATATATATATATAATATATATATATATATATATATATATATATATATATATATATATATATATATATATATATATATATATATATATATATATATATATATATATATATATATAATATATATATATATATATATATATATATATATATATATATATATAGTATGAATACGCATTCGCATGCTTATCAAAATTAACATCCGCATCCGCATCCTCACTTTTCGAAAATTCAACATCCTCATCCGCACTTTTCGAAAAATTTAACATCCGCATCCGCACTTCTCCAAAATTCGACATCCGCATCAAAAAATATGACATCCGATCCATCACTAATATATAAATAATTGTTAGTAAAATTAAAATATTTAATATTTAAATGTATATAAAAAATATATGCATATGTATGGTAAATTTCCGAACTTAAAGATGGCGATCACGTGTCATCTACGTAGAATATCTTCGCAAAGGATTTGAAGAAACAGTTGTGGTATAGAAAGTAAACTTTGGAGAAAGTGAGCAATTACTTTAGTAATTAAATAATAAATACAAATAATAAATATCCAGTTATGGCAACTTTTCAATCATTGAATTTCTTTTTTTTTTTTTTGGTTTAAAAAAAAAAATTAAGTAAATTTTTGCTTTAATCATTGTCTAGATTAAAATCTTTAAGTTCAAATAAAGGAAGATTAGTACGCTTAACAATGATGAATGTGAGGAGCCAGAGATTGGGTGCATTCACGAATACCATTATTCAACTGGAGTTTTATTAGAGTAGAGAAGCGTGAACCATAGTATAAGTATTACTTAGTAAGACAAAGATATAGGAAATTTGTGACTTGCCGTGAAAGTTTTGAAATTTGATTGATGATTTGTAATGAAGATAAGGTAGAACCATAAGTACTTGCCGTGAAAGTTTTGAAATTTGATTGATGATTTGTAATGATGATAAGTAATAGGAGTATTACATCACATCTGAGGATGGTCGGAGGGTAGAATACTTGAATCTTGAAGGCTTAACATTGTCATTCTTCCTCAACAGCTTTTAGGCTTATTATGTTAAGGAGCATTTTGATTATCGCTATTACGACAATACCCAGAAAAAGTGGCTGAAGATGCTTGTAGATGACTCTGGTAGAGGATATTGATAAAAGACGTTGAAATAAGATACTGCCTTATCAAAATGCGCTGGACGTACTTACTGCTTGGGTTACTAAGTATTTGATGACTTTAAGGAAGGCACTGAATGTTCTTAACTTCTGAGATCACAAAGTAGTTGGTAGAGGAGGTTAAAGAGAAGGCTCAGCTGGTGGTCACCGGAATCATTCGTTTTCTACCAAGTAATGGGAAATATATTAAGAGCTAAGCAGTACAACTTGAGTTGACGATACAAGTCTTGACTTCTTGCAGAGGCTTTGTAGAATCAACACCAACATTTCGACTTTTCTAGTTTTTGTACCGGTCTTACTTTGAGATAAATTATCACTTTAAACTTCAAAAGAATGAAGTTTAAAGTGATAATTTACTAAGTACTCAAATATTGAAGGAAGATTCCTTATATACATTCTTGTGAAGCTTTATGCAATAATTTTAGTTTACATAAATATTTACATAAGTATTTACATAAGTACAATTATGGATACTGTAACAGAAATGAGAGCTATTTTTATGACATTTGCATAAATATATTCTACTATACGAGTATATATATATATATATATATATATATATATATATATATATATATATATATATATATATATATATATATATATATATATATATATATATATATATATATATTATATATATATATATATATATATATATATATATATATATATATATATATATATATATATATATATATATATATATATATATATATATATATATATATATATATATATATATATATATATATATATTGTTAGATTTTACAAAGATGATAACTTTCCTCCAAATTCATGCCATTTGTGTTCGACACCGATTTGTGATTTCAAAAATAAAACTTGTGAGAAATGGTCGAAGGTTAGGTCCATTCCCAGTCTACAACAATATTCTTGAATATATGATTTATACACCTCACATGGGCATTGAAAATACTTGCCAAAATAACATTGAATGCAAACTGCTCTGTTAAGGGTAAGATTTTTGTAACATAATATAAGAAGCTTGCACCTGATATGTTAATCAAATTAATCTAGTAGTAAAGGGCTCACATTGAAGCACCAATTATTAAATGTTTACTAACAGTGGCATAGTAGTGAATACTGAATAATGTTTACCATATTTTAAAAGCTTAAAATCGGATTGCCAACTACTTATGATGAGGTGGTTAATGGAAGGAAAGAAACGAAATAACAAGGAGCTTATGTTAGCTTACCGAATATTATTTTAATTGATACAAAATTTATTAAATAAGCTTATAAATGATGTTGCACTACAATTTTGTTAGTAATGTTTTTCTGATAAACGAATTTTCTTTAACATCTTTGCTTTTATCACAGAACATTCTATAAAAATTGGTATAGTAGTAATCAAAATTAACCTTGTTGATTAAATCTGCTTTAAGAACAATTACAAACAAAACTTTTTTTCCCATTTGTCTGTAAGCTGTCCGCACCGTACATCGCTTGAATACTGAATTTAATAAAATTAGGGAAAATCACTGAGCTTAAATTTTATTTTAGATTCTCAAAGAAAAGTTCAGAAATATTCCTATGTAGCTAAATGAAACGAAATATATTATAAAATGCGAAAGGCTGTAATTATTAGGTATTCAATTAAGATTAATTAAAAATTAAATAATTAGATTATAACCAAATTATAATTAAGGTCATTAATTTTGATTTCTTTAAATTTTTATTCACTGTAGATAAATATGAAGAAGAGAACTGAAAATGGCGAAGAAGGACATAATTTAGTTGTGGAAACGTGTTTAAAATCTGGTACTGATTGTTTTCTTTATTACAATACAACGTTTAAGAAGAACTCGAATATAACTTGCACTAATCTTGTACTGGTGTTAAGGGGCGAAAAAATAGTAAGTTCCGAGTGCTTAAGGGGAATATACCCAAATTATACCCTAATGGAAATGCCAAACTGAAATATACCCAAGGTTGATTATATTATAGTTCGCTAATCACAGTATTTCTACACACCACACCAAAAGCAATAACAGTGCACCACACCTTCATTTTTTACATCTGCACTGCACTTGGATACTGAATTTTTGTTCCGCACAACACCATAACGCTACATCGACCAACACTACATTGCAAAAAAAAGTCCCAACGAACCGTTAGAATAAGTGGTAAAATTTTCATAATAAAATTTTCAATACAGAAAAGACATGTTAAACATAAGAAAGTAGCGTCACAAATTTATTTTCTAAAAAATAACATGAATAAAAAATTGTTGCCACAATTTTGTCATTTGTCCCAACGGTTTGTTAGAATTTAGATCATGGAATAAAATTGAGGAATGAGAGGGGGTTGGGGGGATGGGCATCTGTCATTGTGAATTGTCAGAGACTTTTTATAAGAAACTAATTCTTAAATAAAAGTAATTTTAAAGGCGCATCTTCAGAAGGATATTTTGGATGTAAAATTTTATAAATCCTCCCCCTTCCCCTCCCCCAAAAAAACAAACAAACAATATATATATATATATATATATATATATATATATATATATATATATATATATATATATATATATATATATATATATATATATATATATATATATATATATATATATATATATATATATATATATATATATTTTAGTTTTACATCGATGGGGTAACGGGAAACGTTTGTTTTGATCCTCCATCCTTTTACCTCAGATCAACATCCCAAAATGAAATCCAGAGAGAAGAATGTTACCTTGATGAAAGCCTAATGAAACCCACTGTTACGTTTGAGTTTTTGCAAAGTGAAAATCGTTCGTATGATGGAGTGCCTATATTCCTGCCTTGTAGTCCTGGTGGTAAGACTAAAATATTGCTTAAATTATTTACTTATAGTTAAAAATTTTCTTGTTTATAGTGTCTTGTTACAGTACAAAATTTTTTTTGTTCATGGTGTTTAGTTACAGTGCGAATTTTTTTTGTTTTTTAATATTCATTTGTAGTACAAAATTCTCTTGTTTATAGTATATACTTGTAATATAAAATTCTTCGTTTATAGTGTTTGCTTGTGGTACAAAATTCTCTGTTTTATAGTATTTAGCTGCAATTAAAAATTCTCTTGTTTATAGTGCTTATTCACAGTAAGAAATTCACTTGTTTATAGTGCTTACTTCTAGTACAAAATTCACCTGTTTATAGTGTTTAATTAACTGTTTATATTGTTTAATTAACAGTAGGAAATTCTTTTGTTTATAGTGTTTGTTTGTAGAACAATATTCTTTTATCTATAGTGTTTGCTTGTAGAATAAAATTCTCTTGTTTATAGTATTTGCTTGTAGTACAAAATTTCCTTCTTTATAGTGTTTATTTGCTCTAGAAAATTCTCTTGTTTATTCTATTTATTTGTAATACCAAAATTCTCTTGCTCATTATGCTTTGCTTGTAAAACGAAAAAAATTTGTTGTTTATAGTGTTTATCTACAGTACAAAATTCTCTTTAGTTTTACTAAAATGTATTAATCGTGTTGTCTTATTATATTAAGTTAGACAATTCGAAGTTTAAAAAAGATGCTCGAGAAAGGTTTGCTATTTTAAAAACAATTACACTATAGTGGAATGGTATACTACACAAAAAAATATATGAAAAAAAGAATTAAAAAAAAAAAATTTTAGAATTAAGTTATTTTAAATCATTCTTATAAAGGGGTTCCAGAAATATATACAAAAATATATACAAAAATGCTTTATGAAATTTATATATAGTAAAAAAAATTTGATTTATTGAATGGCATTACTTATGTATTAGATATGCATCGGTGGCTCAAACGGTAGAGTGATTAATTCACGTGCTTGAGGGAGCCGGTTCCATACCACTTGGGGATCCTAGGTATATAATACCTAGAAAAGCTCCTCTCCTCGAATAGGGCAATGCCCGTGAAGATGTGAACTTTAAAAAAAATATAAAATAAATAAATATATGAACTCAACATTCATTCATCAACTCTACTGCAACCATTTTTTTTTTTTTTTTTTTTTTTTAGAATTTTTTTTTTTTTTTGATTTGGCTTATTTTAATATCAGATCTTTCAATCTGAATATTAATATTCAAGATGAATAATAATAATAAATAATAATAATAATAATAATAATAATAATAATAATAATAATAATAATAATAATAATAATAATAATAATGAAATCAAACTTATATTGCTGCACTGAAAAACTTTGTTATTATTATAACTCACCTTTATATATATATATATATATATATATATATATATATATATATATATATATATATATATATATATATATATATATATATATATATATATATATATATATATATATATATATATATATATACTTTAAATTAGGGTCTGTTGTTGATATTGAAACCGGACAGTTTCTGTACGGGGATAAATGTTCTAAAATGTTTGATAAACCAAAATACAAACATTTAACCGGGATAAGAGGAATAGAATTTGTCATTTCCAAGTTCTTTGATGAGAATGAAAATATCATCTTTCCCGTCAATAAGGATGAAGGCAATTCGACCCGTCACCATCGTCCAATATATATAAAAAAGGATGGAACTGTAAGTTTGGAAGATGGTACACTCTCTTTCTGTCTGTTTGTTTCTCTTTCTATCATGGTTTTTCCACCGTCTGTTATTTACAAATGAATTTTTCTACCTGCTACTTCATCACTTATCCACTCTTATGTCAATGATTGTACTTTATCTTCTTCCATTTGATAACTGCAAATAGAAAATGCTGTGGCTGTTATAAAACTGGTTCCTAATGCTTCACTTATTTCTAATTGGGACAGGGAAGTATGGTCGTATTCAAGGTATTATAAACTCATTTCATATTCTGTCCACTTTACTCGATCTTTCTTACAACTACATCATCTTCGAAACCACAACAACAAATCTTCCATTGTTCATAATGCTGTTGGAGATTTTTTTTCGTGATCTTTCTTGTAAGAGATTACATTATTCATCTATGAATCACTTTTTCAAGTTCCATGTTTCATGGCAAGCATGCTCATAATATAGAGGATTATTTCCTCTCATGTTATACTGTCTCTTGGGTGTGATGTGATGCTTTGAACCCTTTCATAAACCAGGCTTTACGTAAAGGGAAACAAACTAAAAAAAATTTTTTTGTTTTTGTTTTTTTGTTTTTGGCTTTCTTTTTTGTAATTACATTACCAAAAAAAAAAAAACAATTAATTTAATAAATAGCTGAGAGGGATTTAACTTTTCAATAGAAAATTCTTTTAAGTATCTGAACTTTTTTTTATATTTGATTTTTTATTATACGAACAAAAAACTTTGGTTCATTTTAGTTGACAACATTCAATTTTTCATGCGTATATTTCTAATTTTTTTTATGAATACTAAAATTTAGAAACCCAAAAATTTAGAAAACTTTGAAAGGAAAACCGTTTTATGAAGTGAAGGTCATTTTATTTTGTTTTTTAAAACATACCTTGCTACTATTTTTGTCTGACGTCATCCACTTTTCATTTTCTAATAGAATAAACAAATCTAAATTTTTTTCTTAGCCATCCTCTGTAGAAGAAATGGCGCCCAAAGAACAACCAAATACGGAAAAGGGGATGAAATCTAGAAAACTCTGCAATTTCGTTGAAGGTAATTCAAAAAAAAAAAAAATAAAAAATAAAAGAATATTATATATTTTTTCTAGTTTTACTACTACTACTACTAATAATAATAATAATAGTAATGACGCTGTTCCACATCTTCTCTTTTGCTACTTCAATTTCATCCAAGTCTTCCTCTTTCCTATCTTCACACAACTTTTCCTAATCTATAAGGCTTATTATTTTCATTATCATTTTGTTACTAAACCTGAAGCGAAAAAAAGGTCAAGGTTCCACAAGAAACCCACCAGACCTAGTTTACTATATCAGGTATAAGTGTTCACCACTTAAAAACAAAGAAATACATTATATATAATCTAAATTTTTATATAGAAAAACATGTTCTAATTGACACGTCATCATTATGATCATCATCATTATCATTATCATCATTAAAATCATTATCACCATCATTATTATCATTATCATCATTATAATTATTATTATCATCATCGTTGTTGTTGCTATTAAACTAAAATTAAGTACTTGAATTAGAATGTTAAACGTTTTCGAAATTTATAATTTCCTTTTCAGGTCAATAATAATTTTTTTAATAAATTGTAAATATTATTATTAGTATTATAAAGTAGTAGTAATACACTGCAAAAACGAATCGTTGGGACAAGAGGCAAAAATGGCAAGAAAAATTTTTTGGTTATTTTCTTATTAGAAAATAAATCGGTGAAGCGACTTTCTTATGCTTAACATGTCTTTTTTCTATTGAAAATTTTACTGACATTTTTTTGCCCCTTGTTCCAACGATTCGTTAGGACAATTTTTTTACAGTGTATTAATATTATAATTTATGTTACTGTTGTCGATATCTGAGCATATTGCTCGGTTTTTGTTCCATATATTTTTGTGAAGTTATTTAAGGTTTACAAAACTTATTTAAGTATTTTTCAGTTAATCGATCGTGTAATGCAATAAAAATGGATAAAATAGAAGAATCACTTCGAAAACTGCATCCGTAAGTAGTTCAATATATATATATATATATATATATATATATATATATATATATATATATATATATATATATATATATATATATATATATATATATATATATATATATATATATATATATATATATATATATATATATATATATATATATATATACCAGGTGTGATAAAAAAAAATACGGTGAATGAAATTGTATAGAAGCAACTGATGACGCTGCATACATATAAAGTAAAATGTCCCGATAGCCTGATCCTTTGAGATAGTCAGTGTCTGGTTTGAACAGGTTGTGACTCATCAGTCGGCTTCAAGAGCAGGAAGAGTGAGGTCGTGTTTACCGTGTCTGTTGTTCATCATGGATTTTGAACAACGTGTTAACATTAAATTCTGTTGTAAGTTGCAAAAATGTGCCAAAGAAGCTCATGAAATGTTAAAATCAGTGTATGGCAATAATGTGGTGGCTTTGAAGACTGTTTACAAAAGGTACGGGTGATTTAATAGCGGAAATTAGTCGGTTGGGACGTTCTTCGACTTCAAAAACTGACGAAAACGTGCAGAAAGTGACAAAAATGGTTCGTTTAAACAAGCAATTGACTATTCAAGAGCTTTCCGAAGAACTGAACATCTCTTACGGGTCCGTGAGAAACGATGTACAGAGAAAGAGACCGGAAAATGAGCAAATGGGTTCCACCTTCATCATGACAACGCGCCGTGCCACAGCTCGCTTCTGATTCCGAGAGTTTTGGCCAAAAAAAAAAAAAAAAGGTTCCTGTTCTGTTGTCCACATCCGCCTTACTCTCCGGATTTAGCACCATACCATGCAAAGTACTTCTGACTCTTTCCTAAAAATAAAAACCGTGCTAAAAGGAAAACGTTTTGACACCATTACCAACAGTTCAGAGAGGCCACGACGCAGCAGCTGAAGACCCTTTCGAAAGAAGGCTTCCAAAAATGCTTTCAATCATGGACTCGACGTTGGAATAAATGCATCGCTAGCCGAGGAGAATACTTTGAAAGAGAGTAATTCAAATTTGAGGTAAGCTTATTACTTTGTTCGTAATAATACTGTTCACCGCATTTTTTTTTTTTAATCACCTAGAAACAAATGCCCTGAGAAGGGGAAACAAGTTGAAATTCGATCGTGCAACTCAGTATAGGAAGATGACATTTATCGCTATAATAGACTCCCCAGTTATTGAAGTGGTGAGAATTTTAGGGTAACGAACAGAAGTCCGAAAAAGAAAGGAAAATGAAGATAGATTCTTCAGTACTTCTGCAAGAAACTTTATGCTGAAGATGGGCAACAAAGTGGGATGGTGGCAATGAATCAGAAAGTAGGAAGGAAAAATGTACGTGTGGAAACAGTCTTGAATTTGAAAACAGCGATAGAATTATCGAGAACAAATAATGTACTTTTATTAAGGCCTTTTTAAACCTACTTAAAATGGTTCAGTATTAAAGTATTCATATAGAAGACAATGTAAAGGTGGAAAATACTTTAATTAAAAGGTGAAGTACAACAGAATAATACGAAATCTCTTAAAATAAAGGTAGCTTCTTTAAAAGAAAATGTATTAGGAGTCTCAAGTTCATAATAGAATTCATAATAATTACTAATAGAAATCAAACCAATTAAATTGATACACACAATTTTATACGTAGATGAGAAATTACTAAATAGGCTGTTAAAAAAATCACTGAAATTCAAAACGGTGCTATCTAAGGTGACCATCCGTCCCTTTTTTATCGGGACAGTCCCGATTTTGTTAGAAGGCAAATCGGGATGGATAATAGTACTTTATCCAACTTTTGTTTAAATTAGATAGCAAAAATGTATTTATTTTTGTAGAATGTCCTTAAGTAATAAACCATATGACTTATGTTTGAAGACAACAATCGTATTTCTTCTTTATATTAAAAATCACCCTCCTATATACATTCCTTAAAACCCTTACGAAAAGGGTATTTTTCAATGTTCAGAAAAGTCCCGATTTTTTGTCAGGAAAATATGGTCACCTTATGCTATACCCAAATAGTCGACAGGTCAAAGGGCCGACACTTTTGAAAAAAATGTGTCGATCACTTTTTTTTTCAGTTTCAACGTGTCAACGTTTTGGACACATGTGAAAAAAAAAGGGGCTACCGTTTGACCAACATCGTATTTTTTTATATCGCTACAATCGATATGTAAGCCTATTTTTTAAATTTTATTATAATAATTATGAATATTTTTTAAATTTTTAATATATTATTTTAGATGCATGGCACACGAACATTTGTCTATGGGGGCTCTGCCCCCCGTTCCCCTCGACCCGTGAGTGATGATGATGATATCTTTCGATTAATCGATATCGATTTATAGTATCGACGATTTAGACGTTATAAAAAATAGTTGTCGGCTCTTTGACCTTACCAAAAAAGTTGTCGACGTTTTGGACAAGTGAGAAAATTTTGTTAATGACGTGTCGTCCTTTGACCTGTCGACTACTTTTCCTGTCGACGATTTGGGGGTATTCCCCTTCAAAACAAAGAGAAGGAAAAAAAGGGTGAAAAAATGAGGTGATTTCACCGTGAAAACAGATAGCCTAAAAGCCAAAGCCAGGAAAAAAGAACAGAAAAAAATATTCGAGAATTAGACAGGAATCGCGCCATGTTTAATAAAACATTTTAAGTTTTCAGGAATCACCATGTTTAAAAAAACATTTTCATGTTAATTTTTGCACATAATTCCGAACCAACAAAATTTGTCTGTTTGAGTCTTCGTTTTGGAGTAGATGTTTTTTCAGTTTTTCTTTTTCTCCACTGTTCACGAATACCTTGAATGAAGATTTTTGGGTTTTGAGATCGAAAGTTCGGTTTTATAAAGTTTTAGTTATTTATTTTTCTTTTGATCTTTTTATGATCTCATCGTTTTAAAGTAATTTTTTTGTTCTCTTAGGTTGAAGTTAGGATGTTAATAGAGTAAATTCATTTATGGTGTTTGCTGTTATATATATATATATATATATATATATATATATATATATATATATATATATATATATATATATATATATATATATATATATATATATATATATATATTGACAGGACATACCGAAAGGGCAAATTTCCCCCGAGTTTATGTCAATTCTGCTCAAAACCATATTGTGACTTTAACGACACAGAATGTGAGTTAACGTCGTTCGTAGGACCTGTTCCCTTGGTCAATAACGTCTTTGAATATATGTTTCTCACTTCCATGATGGGGGTGGAAAATGTAGCTAAGATCAATGTTAGCGAAAACTGTTATATAAAGGTTATTATTATTATTATTATTATTATGAACTTTAACATTTGTGGTTTGCATCAGTTAGCTTCATTTTTTGATACATATTTTTTGTTGTTTAAATTTCAAATTCTATAAGCCTGAAAAGGAAAATTATGGTTCCGGAAATGTTTGCTAGACTTCTTGTTTTTATTAGAAATTTTAATAATAATAATAATAATAATAGTAATTTATAATAATAAAATCAAGTATCTTGTAATAATGGTAGGTTTTTGATTAGGATTGGCAGACTCACTGGTGAAGCGCTATGTTGTGTGTGCTGCACTGCTGTTCGACATTCAATTTCATTGTTCAGATGCGGTACTGTGAGGTTGCAAAAAATAAAGATGCAATTGTTGCGGTTGTGTTGCAGTGCAAAAAAGATGACTGGCGTCGCTGTGCTTTGCCAACACTCTTCTCCGACCTTTCTTTGCCTGAAAATATTTGTTCTTAGTTTTATTTTTTTATTTTATTTAATTTTTTTTATGTGGGGAAGAAAAGTTACGAAAGTTCCAAAATTTTTATTTTATTAGTTTATTTTTTAAAATCATTTCATATTGTATTACATAATATTAAGCCTAGGTCTAGGCAATATAGATGTGCAACCTCAGTCCCTAATTTAAACCAATATGAAACTTCATCTTTCATTCCACCAAAACTTTATAACTCAAAATATTAATGCAAATCCTCATTTTTTCAGATAAATTTTAAGGAAAAGGAATCTAGAAATGGTGAAAGAGGACACACAGTAGAATTACAATCCTGCGTCAGTTCGAACCATTCAGGGGAAGTTTGTACTCTTCACGCAAAAAGAACAAAGCCAGAAAAGGTAGTAGACTATAGATGCTCTACAATGGTAGTGACGTTGAAGGAACAGAAAAAAGTAATATATTCTTTGTTTATAAGAGGACTATTATTATTATTATTATTATTATTATCATTATTATTATTATTATTATTATTATTATTATTATTATTATTATGAAAACTCCAGTATCCTACAATCATAAATTATGATAGTAGGATACTATTAAAATGGCATTCCCAATCGTGTTCTGAGAGAGTGTGCTACCGGGTTAGCACCTGTCCTCGTCCAGCTCTACTCCCTACGTTTCCTTAGAGAGAGAGAGAGAGAGAGAGAGCGAAATCACTTCTAAGCCTGTTATATCAAGAAGTTGAATATATTTAAACTCCACGAGCGTTATAGTGGCTTTAAATGTGATTATATATATATATATATATATATATATATATATATATATATATATATATATATATATATATAATATATATATATATATATATATATATATATATATATAGCAGCTCCGTAGCTCAGACGACCGAGCACTCGCCTAGCAAGCGAGAGATCCAGGCCTCGAAGCCCGTTCGGGGTAGAGAAATTTGGGCAGTTCTTTCTTTTGCTAAGCCCCGCCCACTTATGTGTAATAAATACATCTGCGGAATGCTCGCTGCAGATGGCATCAAAGTCGGCATCCGTGATAGACCTAGCCAGCTAACGGATGCTTGCCGTCGTCCCGTGAAACCATTGGTTCATCCTCGAATGAACCTACTGACAGGTCTAATAACCCTTCCTGGATATGGTTTTTAATTTAATTGATATATATATATATATATATATATATATATATATATATATATATATAATATATATATATATATATATATATATATATATATATATATATATATATATATATATATATATATATATATATATATATATCAGTTTCATGTATATGGAGGCTATGGTGAGATTTGCTTTGATCCACCCAGGGGTCATTCTCCGAATTTGACATCTCTAGCCATTTGAATTAAAACAAGAAGATTGTTTCTTTAATGAAAGTGTCTTCAAACCTACGGGCACCTTCTTTTTCGAGCAAGATGACAAACGTGAATACGATGGAGTACCGGTGTTTTTACCTTGTGTTCCCAGTGGTAGGATATATATATATATATATATATATATATATATATATATATATATATATATATATATATATATATATATATATATATATATATATATATATATATATATATATATATATATATATTATATATATATGTGGTTTAGCAAATAAATGCTGACATGATTTAGGTAATATTATATATAATAAACAATATAGTGCTGTCTGGCAGCTATAACGAGAGGAGCGAGTCCAGAAGTGATATTCTCTCGATTCATTCTTCTTGGGATGCTTCCATATAAAAAATATCGATATATCGATTATCGATAATTTTTTAAATATCAAATTGACCTCATACTATCGATAAAAAATATCGATATATCGGTTTTAGAAAATATCGTTTCAATTATATATATATATATATATATATATATTATATATATATATATATATATATAATATATATATATATATATATATATATATATATATATATATATATATATTCTGGTAAGCAAAGCTCATAGGCGTACCAAAATATTATATATATATATATATATAATATATTATATATATATATATATATATATAATATATATATATATATAATATATATATATATATATATATATATTATATATATATATATATATATTACTTTTTTTGTCTCCTCTGGTGAGCAAAGGCCGAGGGCTACAAACCTCCACCAGAGCAGGAGAATAGTTAATGGATGACTGATACCTGGCGTTTAAAAGTGTGTAAGCAAAGCAAGCGTTTAGTGCAAGTTGTCGTAAAAACCAATATTATATTTAATTTATTTGCAAATATTTTACACTTTTCCTAACTAAAATTCGACAAGGATTCCAAAAATATAATCCTTTTTTATGTACGTTCTATAGTTTTTTAAATATGTTGCTGGTTTAAACCGAGGTCTGACATATATATACTGTAAATATGATTCGACTGCCGTCGAGAGTGGATGTGGTTGTAAGAAGATGGGAAGAAGAAAGTCAGAAACATCATAAGGAAGTCGATCAGAAGAAAAGAGATGAGAAGAGCAGAAGAGAGCAAAAGAAAAAAAGGAGAGAATAGAGCAGAAGGGTAGACTGTTGGATATGAGGCTTTAAGATCTTCTTCCTGAGGTTGCAGAGTTTGTTGATAAGAAGAATGATATTGACCAAAGTAAAATAAAAATAAAAATTTTTTTTTTTTTTTATTTTTTTTATAAATTTTATTTTTTTTTAAAGTAAATTAACAGAAATTCATTAAATCATTTTTTGAGCAACACATCTTTTGACTAACGTACTTTCGGCAGTAAAATGGAAAATTTTATATTAAAAGAAAAAAAAGGAATTAAGATAGAAGTAACTCTGATCAATAAAGTATGATTATTTCGTACAGTCGAGTCAAATGAAGAATAGTTCTTAGTATGTTCAAATGGCTGGCAATCCTTTTCAACCAAGTTTTCTTCCCACGTATGATTGCAGGAATATAAAACTTTTTTTCAATTGACACCACCCTGCATCATGCGGGATATGGTGCAATATATATTATATATATATATATATATATATATATATATATATATATATATATATATATATATATATTTTAAAAAGTTCACATCTCACGGGCATTGCCCTATAGGAGAGGAACTTTTCTAGTAGTATATACCTAGGATCCCGAAGTGGGATCGAACCGGCGCCCTCAAGCACGTAGTCAATCACTTTACCGTTTGACCAAGGTATATATATATATATATATATATATATATATAATATATAATATATATATATTATATATATATATATATATATATATATATTATATATTATATATATATATATATATATATATATATATATATATATATATATATATATATATTTTATAAAGGAGCAGAAAACTACTAAAAATTTCTAGAAGTAAAAAAAAAATATCGTTGGTTCGATACTGAGGATAAAATATCGATATATCGGGTTTGAAAATATCATCGATATTTTTATACTATCTAAAAATATTTATATCGATATATAAACTTTTGACAACATCCCTAATTCTCGTAACTCATTCTTCTTGCACTTGCTTCCATCCCGACAAGTTGCATAACTCTTGACTATTCTTTATATACTCGTATCATTTGTTCTTAGCAATACGTTATAACGCCAATAAAACTGTACATCTTCAAGTTCTATTACCATTACCTTCTTCATCAGGGCGTTATATATATATATATATATATATATATATATATATATATATATATATATATATATATATATATATATATATATATATATATATATATATATATATATATATATATATATATATATATATATATATATATATATATATATATATATATATATATATATATATATATATTATATATATCATATAGGGAGGAGTCTACAAGGTGATAGGCGCACACACATACGTCTGCCAGGAAGTATGGAATTGGAAAATCCCTCAAGAAGAAGAAAATTCGAAAAAACCAACTTCAAGAACTTTAAAATCCCAGAAGAAAGAAAACAGAGAAAAAACCCAACTTTGAGAACTTTAAAATCCAAGAAGAAGAAAACAACGAAAAAAACAACTTCAAGAACTTTAAAATCCAAGAAGAAAAAAACAAAGAAAAAACCAACTTCAAGAACTTTAAAATCCAAGAAGAAGAAAACAACGAAAAAATCAACTTCAAGAACTTTAAAATCCAAGAAGAAGAAAACAAAGAAAAAACCAACTTCAAGAACTTTAAAATCCCAGAAGAAGAAAACTAAAAAACCAAAACTGTCCCAGGAATGCAGGAACACTCCTTCGTCAAATGTCTCAGGATGTAAAACCCCTCTTCAACCAGTCATTGATATCTTTGCACCACAAGGATCTCGTTATAAGCATTATCGCCTTCGTTTTACAGGTTCATAACCTGTCAAAGAGAGGAGTTCCCAGAAATTTTCTCACTCATTCTTCAAAACTGTGAACGATTAACTGACCTATGGAATTTTAATCCAAACGGACACAATTTTCCCAAACTACTTAACCAGGCAAATTCTCCCACTATATATATATATATATATCTCTATATCTCTCTCTCTCTCTCTCTCTCTCTCTCTCTCTCTCTCTCTCTCTCTCTCTCTCTCTCTCTCTCTCTCTCTACGAGTAATTAATAGTTTTGATAGCGTCGTTATTTGAATAAGTTAGTAACAATTAATTTCATCTACTGCTAAATAAAATTTTAGTCGGAAAATAATGAGTCTTTTTGTACCTACTGTCATCTTAATTTAAAACGAACGAAATAACTATCTTACCTTTGTTTGATTTCCAAATTTTTGATATGCAAGGCCTGAAAGACTCCGGACTTACCGCAGAGCTCTACCTAACTCCAAATCTAGTACGAACTAAGTCGAAACAAACCTTAAATAATAAGTCTAGGGTGCTCACAAGGTCCCAGATTTTTGGTATAAGTTTTCAAAGTAATTCAAAAAGGGGTATTGGGTACTTCAAATTTACTGATTCCTTTTTTTATAAATTAGTTTTAAAGGGTACTTTATCAAGCGTACTTGAAGTATACTGATTTTTTTTTTAAATCAGTTATTAATTAATTAATAAGGATGTCTGAACATTTTTGAACATTTCTTTTTGGAATAAAATTTTTAACCTTAAAGGTTCCAGGATCATAACTGGGTAAGATACACATTTTTGAATTCCTGTAAAATTTCTGTAGTGCCACTAGTTTCTGAAATCCACTGGCACTTTTTCAATGCCAATGCCAAATCACTTGACTGATGTAACCCAAACACTCAGGAACACTGAAGGAAGAGCATATCTTAAAAATTATTCTAGTGAGTTTTAATGTCCTTGGAAAAAAGTTTGAGCCAAAATAATTTCTATAAAATTTTTTTTAAAAAATTATGTCAATATTTTGGGTTTTTAAGGATGCATATCAAAATCCCAACAATGATTTTTTAGTTATATTTATGAAGGGATCTTGAAAATTTGGGCCAGATCGGTCAAGACTTATTTTGGCAAATAAAGTTGTAGAAAAATTATGGACTTTCAAAACCCATACTTTTTTTCGATTATAGGGCTCTTGTCACTTAATCAATCTGGCCCAAATTTTCAGGAGTACTGCACTAAGACTATATCTAAAAATTATTGTGGGGATTTTTGATATGTATCCCTAAAAAAAGGAAGTTATAGCTATAGTTATAGTTTCCAGTAGATGCATTTCAAAAATCTATAACGACACATTAAGATAAGGCCTTTCGTTTTGACTAGATCGGTCAAACCCAAAACAAAACAAAAGAAAAATAAATAAAAAAAGGAAGAACTGTGGGTATCCAAAACTGCTGATAGTAAACAAATTTTCCAAGAATGCATTAAAGAATGTCGCGCTCAATTATAAACCTTCCCAAAAGTTGTAGGGTGGCACTTAAAATTCAAAATATTTACTCTAAAATATCAGAAGTGTTAAAAAAGGTTCGAACCCCTTTTCGGGATAAAATTTTTTGAATATTTATGGACAAACTCCGGAACGGTACATAATTGGGAGAGATACTCCTTTTTGCATTCTTGGAAAATTTCTGCTGAATCAGTAGTTTCGGAAGTCCATACACCAGCAATCTAGACTCATATATTACCACTGACATTAAGCCCAATTTATTTGAAAGTACTTTTCAATCATACTTCATACTTTTACTTATCTCTTTGCACATAAAATAATACAGTATTTATAAATAAACAAAGTAAGGTATTTTAACATTTTAATTTTCCTGGTTTGTATAACCAATATTCACAACTATATATATATATATATATATATATATATATATATATATATATATATATATATATATATATATATATATATATATATATATATATATATATATATATATATATATATATATATATATATATATATATATATATATCCTTAAAATTGCATTAAAAGTTTTCTTTTTAGTAGCAAAGAAAATTATTTAAAAGTGTTATTTAGTATATAATAAAGTGCTATAATCAGAGTGATTTTAAGCCAATTGATTAATAAAATAAGTGTCTGTCTATTTAAAATAAGTAATAAAAATAATATATAATAAGGAAGTAAATTCTAAATAAAATGTTCCTTTGTTTAAAAAGGTTTAGTATTAATAATACAATAAATTAATAACAATGTCATATAAAATCAACTAATGAAATTGCGCCAAAAAACATAATGCATAAAGCAATTATAATAACTAAAACAATATCGCATATTTAAGAGTAACTTTTTATTTACTTTTATATATTTTTCTTATTAATATTTGTTATTTATATAAGTTATGATATAATTTCTGTTTTTATGTATTTTTTAAAATATTTATATAGATTTTGATAAATAATTATTTATTTATAAAAATTATTTATATAATAAAGTTTAACTTTTTGTAATAAGACAAAAATAATAAAGAGTTTGTTATATAATTTTTAATTAATAATAAAAAGTGAAGAACTATTTGTTTATAACACCTTTCCATTTTCGAGATAAGTTTAGAAGATTAACAGGTAGTTTAGCTATTCACTTTAATGCACCAGAAACCAGAAGAAGTTCCTGAAGAGGCAGCAGCCAGTTCCATCAAGAAGAATCGGTTCCTCTAGAAGCAGCTCCTACCTACTCCGCCCTTCAAGAGGATACCACAGTTCGGCAGATCCTTTTGCCCTCGACCATGGTCCCTCTTTTGAAGGGGTATTCCGAGCCAAGTCTGAAGAGAAGTGGTAGCTACCACAGTCTACTCGTTGGCTAAACATGTCAACGGTAGGAGGCTGTCAAGTTTATATATATTATATATATTATATATATATAATATATATTATATATATATATATATATATATATAATATATATATATATATATATATATATATATATATATATATATATATATAATATATATATATAAATATATATTATATATATATATATATATATATATATATATATATATATATATATATATATATATATATATATATATATATATATATATATAACATTTCAAACGTACCTTACTTATTCTGGAAAGCTTGCTGATATACTTATTTAAAAATAAGATTAGTTCTTGCTGATATTCTTATTTAAAAATAAGATTAGTTCTTCGAGTTTTAGATGTCGAAAAGTTTTCAATTACTTTTTCATTGAAATCTGTATTTTCACTCTCTATTAGTAATTTTTTTCAGTAATTTTTAAATATTTAAGTAAAAAAATATATATATATATATATATATATATATATATATATATATATATATATATATATATATATATATAACATATATATATATATATATATATATACCATACAAACTGTTTCATTTTTATTATTATATTTAAGAACTTCTTAAAAGACAAAACAACTTCACATTTTTTAAACATTAGAAACTAATGTCCAAGTTGCCAATGTCAGAAGACAGACTGGCTAAAAATTTGGCATACGTTGCTAATCTGTCTTATTACTTAAGAACCAATACTTTGGCCTTTATTGAGGACTCTGAGGCCCATATTTTTCAAAATTGCCAATATCGTACACAGTTGCATTAATTCTTATTTTCTTAGATTTATGTATTAAGAAAAAATAATTTAAATCCTTTTCTACTGCAGCCCTGGAGCCCATATAGACGAGCCGCCACTGGCTACCACAGTCTACTAGTTGGCTAAACATGTCAACGGTAGGAGTTAAGAACACCCAGCCTCTGAAGATATCTTTGAAAAGATATTTAGAACCGGTGCTACAGGACAACACCAAGGTCTCATAGAGATCATAAAGTGGTCCTCCTACCATAATATATATATATATATATATATATATATATATATATATATATATATATATATATATATATATATATATATATATATATATATATATATATATATATATATATATATATATTAAAATCCAGTATAACCCCTACTGGGTGCGGAAAAATTTTTCTCTGTCTTATAATATATATATAATATATATATATATATATATATATAATATTATATATATATATATATATATATATATATATATATATATATATATATATATATATATATATATATATATATAGGCAGACTTTACATTAGCGCCATGCATAACTCAAAAAGTATTAATCTTACATTAAAAAATGATTATATTTTTGAAATCCTTATGAATTTTAGGTAAGAAAAATTGGAACTAAAAAATAAATTCTTATAATAAACTTTATTACATAAATAAATTTTACCTCTTTGAAAGCCTCGCGAGAATCGTGCGCCTGGCATGTCATTTTTAAATGTCATTTTCAGTGGAAAACTTTCCCTTCCCAAAGGAAAATATCAATAACGTACGATTTATTTATAATTCTTTGTTATTTATTTATCTGTAATATATTAAAATGACAATTAATAAAAAATCGATATTAAATCTAAATAAATAAATTACTAAATTTACATTGATAAATCATATATAAATATAAAAAGAAATTAATTCGTTTCAACGATTGGAAAGGTACGACATCCGAACTCCATGAAAGACAAGATCATGTTGGAATCTCAGTAGTACTTAGCTGTCGGACGTACGATTATTCAATTATTTATTAATATTTATATTATTTATTTTAATTAATTATTGTGGGCGTAAAACTTTACAACATATCATAAACGATAATACTATCAAAACTATTATGGATAGTTTCGATAGTATCGATTATCATAAACGATAATACTATCAAAACTATTATGGATAGTTTCGATAGTATCGATTATCATGAACGATAATACTATCGAAACTATTATAGATAGTTTTGAAAGAATCGATTATCATGAACGATAATACTATCGAAACTATTATAGATAGTTTTGAAAGAATCGATTATCATAAACGAGAATACTATCAAAACTATTGTGGATAGTTTCGAGAGTATAGATTATCATAAACGAGAATACTATCAAAACTATTATAGATAGTTTCGATAGTATCGATTATCATGAACGATAATACTATCGAAACTATTATAGATAGTTTTGAAAGAATCGATTATCATAAACGAGAATACTATCAAAACTATTGTGGATAGTTTCGATAGTATCGATTATTATAAACGAGAATACTATCAAAACTATTGTGGATAGTTTCGATAGTATCGATTATCATAAACGAGAATACTATCAAAGCTATTGTGGATAGTTTCGATAGTATCGATTATTATAAACGATACTATATCAAAACTATTGTGGATAGTTTCGATAGTATCGATTATTATAAACAATACTATATCAAAATTAATAATACCACTCGTAACTGAAAGTTTCTTCTTAGTTTGTAGGTCCTTTCATTAGTGAGTTGGGATAAATTTATTTTTTAACAATATTATTCCGATTTTAATATGGATACAATTATTTATTAGCATTTTTCTTATAATAATATTATTCTGATTTTAATAAGGTACAATTATTTATTTAGCGTTTTTTCTATAATAATTTCTGGTCTCGTACCAATTGATAGATCTGACTGAAAATATGATGAGATTTCAGACAGCGGTAAATACTGTTTTATTTCTTTACAAATGCACGGAAAGAGCTATGAAGAATTAATTATGATATGAATACCACTTTTGTTTTACTACAAAATCTGTTATTAACTATTTTCTTAATTGTTGTGCTGAGTATTATTCTGATGTCAAATGTATTTAGCTGTCGTAAGTGCTGGTTGTTTGAGAATGAAAAATTATATGAGAGAAATTTCACTTTTGGTTAAGGTTGTAATATATATATATATATATATATATATATATATATATATATATATATATATATATATATATATATATATATATATATATATATATATATATATATATATATATATAGGGGATAATATTTGGGAAAAGCAGACAGTTTGGATTGAGATTCCAGAAGTCACTTGAGCATTCACAGTTTCGAAATGTGAATGGAACAAATGTTAAAATGTTCTCTGTTCTTCAGGATATAAAAATCAAAAATGAAGATAATAATGCTTGGAGTCAGACCAATGAGGTTGGCCAGATATCGACGATGGGTCGGAAAGAGATTTTACCTACTGAGGGATTTGAGGAAGGAGGTGTCCTGTATTCCTGGAAGAGTTTTGATTTTTTAGTTGTTTTCAACTTCAGGTAATGTCCAGTCTCATAATTCCTACGCGACCATTTACCTCTTTGTAGGCTCCGGCGGTTCTCAAAACTTGTGTTTCCAAGCTTGCACCCTCCCTTGGTAAACTATTTTGTCTCTGTATTTCTAATTCGGTGTTAGGGAGAGTGGCAACAATAAAGAAGATCCAACCTGCCTACACAGAGTTTTTGCTTTGATGACCCTGGAATTGACAAAATATTTACATACTGCGTTCAACTCCGTCAGCCATACAACAAGTATTCCGTTCGCACTTAATTCGAAAGGGCACCAGAGGCTTTATTTATTTTCGGTGCGACGACTACCTTTCACAAGGAAGGTGATGATCACCTCCCTATGCAAGACGGGGCCCAATAACTTTTGCAAGAAGGTTCCCTTACGTGGGCTATTATTAACTTTATTAAAAACACATTGACGAATCTATTCTAACCGTTACTCAATATAACTAAATATGAGAAAGAGGGAAAGTGAAAGAAGTATGATAACAATAATTTACACTTTAATATCAAATATGGCAAAAGGGTTAATACAACAAGGATAACTTTAATAAATGAATAGTCTATTATCTGATTAGAAAAATAAAATTTTTTTTTTTTACAATGTTTTCTATATTAATGGGATATTTGATAGCTTCTAAGACACTTGCTGAATCAACCAGCACCTAATTTAGGAGGAGTCAGGACTCATGAAAGGAGCTATTAGTATGAAGAACAGAAGACACAGAAGTTGGAAGAATATATTAAATACTGGGCTTATCTGTAGTTTTTGCAATACTTGGCTTTCGCTCTTGTACTTCTGTTAATGTGATTGGAATGGTTTATACCTGGTTTCTCCTTTAAACAAGTATACAATTCTGAATGATGACAAGTTGACAACTAAATCAGTTTCAGGTAATGAATCCCAATTCTGATTGTACCCGTCCAGAGATGGCAATAAATTGTTGTTATTCCAAATTTTTTTTTTTAGAGATCCAAAGTTCAATCCTGGGGAAGTATCAGTCGATCCTAGTTGAGAGATATGCTTCAACCCAAGCTCAGAATATAAAGGTCTGGTCCAACTTAGAATATAAAGGTCTGACCCAAACTTAGAAGCCTAAAATACAATTTGCTTAAATTATTACTTCCTTATCCCATTAATATTTACCTAGATATATACATATGATAAATAAATAACACTTGAAACCATTATAAAAATAATAAATATATAAACCGTACCTTTTAAGGCAATGACTTTTGGCCTAACTCCTAACTGGTGAAGGCCTAAGCAATTTTAATAATTATCCTGTTTGGGTAATAATTCAACTTTCTCGAATTGGTTAATAAGTCACAAATTATAACTCATAAATAGAAAATATAAAGTAAAATTCAAAATTCTGTAACAGAAACAGTTATTAGCATCATAATATTTAAAAATAAAAGAATAAACAAAAAAAAAATATTTAAAATAACATAAATGATTTGGTTTACTATCAGTATTCTGATAAAAACATAACTAAAAACACCAAAATTAAATGAATATAAAAATGTACTGATTATGAAATAAAATGTGCGATTCAGTCTTTGCTGAAGAAGGGGGATCCCTCTCAACCCTAAATACCGCCTATTTCTTTGATCTCTGTTCTTTCTAAAGTTTTTGATCTATCCTTAACATGAAGATTTGGAAACATCTCAATTCTTCTAATCTTATCTCTGATCGCCAGTATGGCTTTTGAAAGAAACGCTCTACTAGGGATCTTCTTCCCTTCTCTCTCTGACACTTGGTCCTTGCTCTCGGCATTTCGGTAAATATTTTGTTGTCGCGCTGGACATAGCGAAAGCTTTCGATAGAAGTCTGGCACAAAGCTTTGATTTCTAAACTTCCTTTTGTTATCTATGATTCTCACACACACCAAGGTTTGTTTGTGGCAAATTTTATAACTTATGATCACTTCTTTGATATCTATAAGAGCATATCTGGAGTTGAGAGTGGGTGGCACACCTTGCAATATCTTTACAGCATTGATTTTAAAAATTTTAATATGTGAGAGCATGGACAGACATGCAAAATTTTAGTACTTTAAATTTTGAGATCTTAAATTGTGGTGCAGAAACAATCTTTTCTCCCATTCCTGGGGGTAATTCAATTTCATCTTGTAGTGTAGATTTGTCCTTCACCACAAAACAGCCTTTGACTCTTGATAGAAGAGGGTGGAGCTGAGATATTTATAAGGCTATATATGCAAACTAATCAGCAAAACACTTGGCTGAAAATTGATGATGAAGATTGAGAAAAAATATGCTGATGATGTTTATATATATATATATATATATATATATATATATATATATATATATATATATATATATATATATATATATATATATATATATATATATATGGACTAACCGGGGCTCCAGCCCTGGCTAATAATCAGGAAAAAGTGCTGTGTTAATTGCAAATTATACTTGATAATGGTAGATTAAATCAAACAAAATATAAGAAAATTAAGATTTTAATTTCATTATTCCTTCGTTACATATTGGGTGGGGCAAAATGAATGCAACATAAAAGAGGAAACAAACAATTCATTCTCTTAAATCACTATTCACTATCAGAATCTTCTTAAATAATTACATCATAAGTTTTAGAATTTATAGGAGTGAAATGTTTAGGAACAGAGAGCAGTGATGTTGAATATGTTACTGCTCTAAGAATTGTATTTTAAAAATGGTAGCATTTCTACATTCTCTTTCAATAGTTTGATTCTATCTTTTTGAATTGTTTTCCCTACTTTTAATTCTCTTTCAGTGGAGCTGGAGCTTGCTGGTGAGCACAACTATACTCTTGCCAATGTTGCTAGTGTTGGGATATCATTCTTGTTTGCCTTCCAGAAGGCAATTTGAGTCATCATTGATGTTAATTTTTTTTCATTTTCATATATTTATTCAACTCAGTCAGAGCAGACTCGGTTAAATTTGAACATAGTCATGTATTGGCTTCTGAATCATCAGAGTCCACAAGGACAACATTCCACAAAGAGGAGAACACAGAAGATTTAGGTTCCTGAAAATTTTTAAAGTTTCTTTTATTGAAGTCTTTAAAACTTAATTTACAATCACCAGTATTTTAATGATGAAACTAGTACTATTAATTATTATATTTACCTCATTAGACTTCAATGGACATATTTTCATATCATCCTCAATATTGAAATTGAACTTTTATTAAACAAAATCTGTAAATTTTTTTTTTCTGAAAAAATGTGTTTAATCATTAATTTAAGTGAATGTCGGCTATTCTACCCCTTATAATTAAGTTAATCTCATTTAAAATTATATCTAATTTTTTTAACCTAAAATTTCAGTACTTTTGACCATTTTACATATTTTAGGCAACCCCATCCAGAGCCCTGGCCCTGACAAAATTACAACCCTGGTCAGTCCATATATATATATATATATATATATATATATATATATATATATATATATATATATATATATATATATATATATATATATATATATATATATATATATATATATATATATATATATATATATATATATATATATATATATATCACTTTCAGAGAAAAAAAAATTTCTTACAATTGTTTTAAATATTTATCACAATGTTAAAATTTTCATCCTCAAAAAGAATTTTAAAATTATATTTTAAATGTTCCAATTCCATTATTAAAAGAAACTCTAGCTCAGAGGGTGGTGGCATTCTTGGCTTATCCAAAAGAGGCTTTTGGAATGACAGATATCCTCCCTCAAAGTAAGTAGAATGTATGTTTTAAAGCTTTTATTAATTAAATGTTTTATTTTCTAAATTTTTTTTCTTTAATTAAATAATTTAAAAAATATTTGTAGCTTAGCGCAAGTGCAGAAAAGTATTTGGTTGGAGCGATATAATTTTTTTTTTTTTTTTTTTAAATAAAATAATGAGGTTCAGAACTGGAGCTAAAGTCTAAGTCACGTGATTTAATAATTGTGGAGCTGGAATTAGAACCGCAGAATTTTAAAATGGTGGAGCTGAATTTGGATTTGTGGTGACTTTGATATTATCATCAGAATTATTTTTATAATATTATAAATATATATATATATATATATATATATATATATATATATATATATATATATATATATATATATATATATATATATATATATATATATATATATATATATATATATATATATATATATATATATATATATATATATATATATATATATATAGCTTGGATTTTGAGCAAGGTCTGGCATCTAAATCTTTGACAGTTTACGGAGGGTTTGATCCTACATCTGATTCTTTGCACATTGGAAATTTAATGGTGATAAATGCTTTAATTCATTTTCAACGTGAGGGATATTCGGTGATTGCTTTGGTAAGGTAGTATTAATTATTTTTTTTTAATTTTTTTTTTTTTTTTTTTTTTTTGAAGTTAAAAATAAAATAATAAATAATAATAATAATAATAATAATAATAATAATAATAATAATAATAATAATAATAATAAATAATAATAATATAATAATAATAAAAAAAAAAAAAAAAAATTTTTTTTTTTTTTACTTAATTTAGTAATGAATAATTCACTTATTTTTTTTTATTTAAATCATTAAATCAACTTTTTTTAAATTCAACTTACTCCAATCGGGAAGTGAATAATTTGACTCCATTTTTCAACTTCAAGTTTTATAACCACAACTTACAACTCCTTATTTATGTCTTCTTCAAAACAGTTTTTTTTTTTTCAGATTATTTCATTCATTTTTAGTGATTATTTTTATTTATTATTATTATTATTATTATTATTATTATTTTTTTTTTTTTTTTTTTTTTTTTTTTTTTTTTTTTTTTTTTTTTTTTTTTTTTTTTTTTTTTTATTTTATATTATATATATATATATATATATATATATATATATATATATATATATATATATATATATATATATATATATATATATATATATATATATATATATATATATATATATATATATATATATATATATATATATATATATATATATATATATATATAATAATATATAATATAGTGATGGGATGATTAATTGTCATCACCACAATTGGCGTATTTTTTTCTCAATTGTCATTGTAAGATGTCTGATGATTATTTTGCAGATTAATTTACATATATTGGCTTATAAATATCTCTCTATTTTATCTTCTGTTACTAAGCGAAAAGCTGTTTAGTAGTGGGGAGTGGGGGCCAAATAAACACTCCAAGATAACATCGAATTACCCCAGAAACTGGAGGAAAGATTTTTACCATATCACGTTTAAGAGCTCTAAATTTAAAGTACTAGAATTTTGCATGACTGTCTATGTTCTCACATATTAATATTTTTAAAATCAATGTTCTAAAGATACTGCAGGGTTTCCCACCCGCTCTTAGCCCCAGATATCCACTTATAGATATCAAAGTACTGGTCATAAGTTAATAAAATTTGTATCTGAATATTTTCAATGAGTTGCTAAATTATTTGGATGATGAGGAACTCCGCACTGGTAATTTTCAGCAGAATGGCGTCACTTGCCATAGGTTCGACGTCAGAATGTACGAAATTGAGTCCTTTGAAGATAAGGGTCATTTCAAAGGGTTTTGACCTCAGGGTCTCCAGACGTTACTGAATTTCTTCCCACGGAACATGCTTAAAGGAACATAAAATTAGTACGTTTCATAACAAACTGTTTCCCTCATGCAACCGAAAGACAACATTCCGAGGGAAACTTACGCCGTGACTTGAAAATATATTGGTGGCAACCTTTCATAACATGGAAAAGCATATGCAGGCAATGCTTGATGCTAATGACCATCATTTTCAATACATGTGATATCAGCAGGATTCTCATACACCAAGGTTGTTCGTGGGTAAATTTTATTAACTTTTGAGACACTACTTTGAATATCCATAAGGCATATCTGGGGCCGAGAGTGAGTGGGATGCCCTGAATTATACTATATATTAAAATTACCTGTATTTACACATTTGAATAAAGAAAAGAAAATTTAATTCTTCTTTATTATAAAATTTTTAAATTTATTAAAATGATGAAATTTTTTTAAATGTATTCATTTCTTCATCATCGTCAAATTTCCTGTAATTGTCATCGTCAAAAATTCATAATTGTCCCATCACTAATAATAAGATTAGTTATCGACTTAATTGTATAATAAAATTATCTTTAAGTTTGATTATTATATCTTAAACTAGTTTTTTTTTAGTGTCTATGATATAGTATATTTTAGTATTGTTAATATTAATATTTAAGTTTGAACTTCCTTGTAGGTTGGTGGAGGAACAGCCAAGAATAGGTGACCCAAGTGGAAAGAAAGAGGAAAGAACACTTTTAGATAATGAAATAATTGATAAAAATGTTAATGGAATTAAAGAAAATATAGAAAGGATTTTTTCGAATCATATGAAGTATATATGGAAGAAAGAAGAAAATCTTTTAAAGCCAGTAAAGTATGATTTTTTTTAAATGTAAATTTATATTTTTTAGTGTTTATTTTTCTTTGTTTAAAATAAAAAAAAATGAATTTAGAAATTAAAATGATAATTTATAGTTAATAATCCACAAACAATACATTAACTTGGTGTATTTTTCTTCAATCTCTTTTTTTTATAGTAGGCTTTATGACTAGCGTCCACATATCCTTTAATAATAATAATGGTAATATCGTTTATATATTTATATCGTTCTTAAAAGCTGCTCTTAGGTAGCTTATTCCGTATACATGAGAGGAGAGGAGCAAATTGAGCTGTTTCCTTCGATTACAGAAGTAAATATTAAACCCATTTGGTAGTATTAGATTAAATAAGAGTAGAATTAATTTAAAAAAAAAAACCTACACCTGTGGAAGACATTTTAGAATGACCATTTTTTGCGTAAGAATATTAACAGGAGAAGTAATATTTCTCTTGTATGAGAATTGTGTTCTTAAATCTCTTGTAGCCTTTATATATTCATTGTTTGTACGTATTTTCAGAATTATCGATAATATGAAATTTTATAAGAAAATGAGTGTATTTGATTTCTTTCGAGATGTGGCAAAGTATTTTGGAATTGGACCTCTTATCGGACGTTCATTTGTTAAGTCAAGACTTACAGCTGGGGAATTTATAAGCGCTGCGGAATTTTCCTATCAGGTAACTAGTAAGATAGTGAATAAGTCTATTATTATTATTATTATTATTATTATTATTATTATTATTATTATTATTATTATTATTCCCGAAGGTTTTCTTCAAATATTTCTTCAAAGGTTTTGCTCTGTCTTGATATTAGAAAGGGTAAAAGACTCGAAGGTTGACCTTATTCCATTTTTGAAGTATTTCTATCGTCAATTTTCGTTATGTTAGTAATTTATGAGGAATGTGACCTTATGACCTTTTGACCTTTTGAATGGGAAACCTTATTATTTAGAACCAAGACAAGAAATAATAATAATAATAATAATAATATTCTTTAATCTTTATTTATTTTTTTAGTTACAAATTTACATAAATAAACATCGTGTACTTTACATGCGTTGATTTAAACTAATAATAATATAATAATAATAATAATAATAATAATAATAATAATAATAATAATAATAATAATAATCATCCTAACCAACTCCTTAGGACGCTGACACCAAGTAACTCAACCAGTATAAAAGATTCGGTTTTTTATCTTGCATGTTAAGTAAAATTCCCAAAACCTTTTAATGAATGGAGTAAAAATCACATTTCTGATTTTTTTTTTTACATTGTATCTCACCACAAATGTAGCAAAGAAGTGTATTCTGAACTATATAAATAACATTTTAAATGTTTAAAATGTGCCTTGAACTACATAAATAGCAGTTCACGACAGAGGCACACGGCATATGTTTTCAAGAGCACAACTCTGAAAAATCATCTGGAGGAGAAGTGCTCACTCAGACAGTAAAGAAGTTAGTGCACAACTCATCTTACTCAGAGTAAATCGTCTGGAGGAATTAGACTCATTAAACTAAGAATAATCACCTCAGAACTTTAATTCATTAAAATAAATGAGTTTTACTCATTCAAAAATTACAAAATTCGTCTTATAAAATTTTTTATAAACTTTAAAATATTGGGAACAAAAAATTTCGACAAGAGTTTTGAAGTCAGATGGAAAAATTTATAGTTAAAATGCCACTGAATTTTTTCCGCACCAAAATCAATGTTAACTAGTGTTATGAATTAAAATTTTAATTTTACTTTAGCTATCCCACAAAAATATGTAAAAATTTATTGCTTAAAAATTTATTATTATTATTATTCATTAAAACTTTTTTATTTAATTTTTGTTCTCCAAGGAATTTATTGTATAAATATATTCACATTTTTTGCAATGATCCTAATAACTTTACGATTCATTATTGCATTTAATAAATTTTTTAATATAAAATAATATTATATATATATATATATATATATATATATATATATATATATATATATATATATATATATATATATATATATATATATATATATATATATATATATATATATATATATATATATATATATATATCCGTAATTTTAATTAGTGATTTTATAAAATCTAAAGCTGACCCCTTGATATTTTTTTTAAAGCTGAAATATCAAAATTTTTGATATTTATTCATGTTTCCATATCACAGACTACAATTATTTTAACATTGATCAGAATAGAAAAGTATTTTTTTTTTCTCAAAGTTATCTGCTACTAAAAAATGGACTACTAATATCTTAAAAGAATTACAAATTCCAACAACGATTAATATATTTATGTAAATAATATATTTCGTAGTAATAAGTGTTTTAAAAATTTTTTTTTTTTTTTTTTTTTAACAAAGTTCACATCTCACGGGCATTGCCCTATTCGAGGAGAGGAACTTTTCTAGGTAGTATATACGTAGGATTCCCAAGAATAATCGAACCGTCGCCCTCAAGTACGTGAGTCAATCACTCTACCGTTTGAGCCACGGTAGACGGCTTGGTAAGGTTGAGAACATGATGAGAAGAAAAAAGAACCACTATATTTTCATTACTATGTGGATTCCATGATCACCCCGCCCCCTCCACCACCACCCCCAGTTTCCCAACCAAACCCTGACCTTTCTTAGCATTTTCTCCATATAGTTAGAAAATTACATAAATGCTAATTATATTTTATTTTAAAACAGATTTTTCAAGCAAATGATTGGCTCAAACTTTACCAAAAATTCAATTGTACAGTTCAGGTAATATATATATATATATATATATATATATATATATATATATATATATATATATATATATATATATATATATATATATATATATATATATATATATATATATATATATATATATATATATCCACTATTTAAAAACAATAAAAATAATAAAAGATGAAAAGTAAAGGAATATAGACAGTGTCCAAAACTTAAAAAAATATTGCTAGATTAAAAAGTTAAAACATTATATTTCAAGACCCATCTAGTCTTCTCCTCAGATATGATTAAAGAACGAGTAGAAAGTTCTTTAATCATATCTGAGGAGAAGACTAGATGGGCCTTGAAATATAATGTGTTTTAACTTTTAATCTCACAATATTTTTTAAGTTTTGGACACTTTGTCTATATTCCTTTACATTTAATCTTTCATATTATTTTTATTGTTTTTAAATAGTTGTTTTTATGATTATTGATTAAGTCAGAGAGCGAGTTCGATAGTTCTCTTTAATAAATTATAATATATATATATAATATATATATATATATATATATATATATATATATATATATATATATATATATATATATATATATATATATATATATATATTGTGATTATGCAATATACTCTGTATGGAGTAATCCACCAGTAATATCTGTTGTATATATATATATATATATATATATATATATATATATATATATATATATATATATATATATATATATATATATATATATATATATATATAGGTGGGAGGAAGTGATCAAATGGGAAATATTCAGACTGGTTGTGACCTGATTAAAAAAGTTGAAAATTTTCGTGTAACAGGTATGTAACACTTAATTGGGTCATTGAAAATGTATTCCGGGCATGTAATACTTAATTGGGCCATATAGAATGTGACAGTTATATACCACTTAATTAGTTCATAAAGAATATATGATTGGCATGTAACTTAATTGGGTCATAGAGAATTTATTACATAGCAATTGGGTCATAGAGAATATGTTACTAGTATATAATATATTATTGGGTCATAGAGAAAATTTGAATAAATGATAACTTAATGTAATAAAAAGAAGTTTATAGTTTGTGATAAATTGAACCACATAGATTTTATTTGAGGTTATTTTGTCAATAAATTATAAGAAAATTTTTTTTTATTTGTGTAGACCCTAATATTATTATTATTAATTCCAAAATTGACAAGTGGTGTCTAAATTATAGCTAAACTCCATTAGATGGTTTGTTTGTTATTAGTCACAGACCAAAATGGCTAAAAATGAGAGGGGCATGGGCATGAAATCGGGAGAATCATTTGGGAGGAGAGGTTGCATGGTTAAAATTCCTTCATGAGAGAGAAAAGAATAGTACAGATTGCAAAATTAATGAAGGTGAAAAGGGATGATGCTCTTAGTACATAGAGTAAAAGAAATCAATTTGAATGAAGAATATGAATAAAAGACAAAGAATTCAATTGATATAGTATTGAGAGAGAGAAAGTGAGTGAGTGTGAGAGCGAGTGTATGTGCGTGTGTGCGTGTGTGTGTGTGTGTGTGTGTGTGTCAGAAAGTTATATGCTTTTATTTAAACTTTAATGATAAACATTAAATCTTATTACATTCAATAGGTCTAACAGTGCCTCTTATTACATCAGAGAGTGGAGATAAATTAGGGAAGTCATCTGGCTCTCCTGTCTGGTTGAATCCTCATGTCACTTCTCCCTTTGAATTTTATCAGTATTTTCTAAGAACAAAAGATTCCGATGTAAGTTTTATATATATATATATATATATATATATATATATATATATATATATATATATATATATATATATATATATATATATATATATATATATATATATATATATATATATATTATGATTCGTATTTGCCTTTTCTTTTTAATATCCCACTACTTCTCGCAAGACTGTTACATCTTCAGACCAAATTGCTGCTGACTTATATACAGTCAATTTCAATATACAGAATTATCAAGTGGTTGGACTATGACTAAATTCACTTGTTCTGTTTATTTATCTCCTAATTATAATGACTAACCAAAATTCTTTCTTAGAAATTATCATATTAAGTGATTTCAATGTCCATCACCGCTAATGGCTTTCTAGTTTTCATGATACATCCGGTGAACGTGTCTTCCAATTCACCATCCAAAACGACTTTAAGCAGTTGCTGCAGCTTCCTACTCGTATCCCTAATCGTCTTGGAGATGAACCCAACATTCTAGACCTTTTTATAAACTTATAATCCTTCTCTTTATACTGTCAAACTCTATCCTCCTCTGAGTACTTCCGATCACTTTCTTATCTCTGTATCCTCTTCTATCTTTTCAAGTCTTCCGCAAGAAAGACACCCGCCTATTACAAGGAAATTTTTGGGACATTTTTTGCGTGCAAGACTGTCGGACTTGCGGTCGTACTTCTTTGATTTCCCGTGGAATGATTATCGCTTTCATGGGAGGGGTCCCTCAGAGTGTTGTACAGAGCCTCATTACCAACGTGATTCTCTGTGCCATGGAGACGTAGATTCTATAATCTTTCTTTTCTACTAAAAGTTACAAACCTTGGTTTAATTCTGCTTGTTCTAGTGCTACTTTCAATTTGAAAGACGCAGACGGCAGTTTATTGACACTAGAATGGTGGACTAAGAGCAACTAACGTGTGATCTTTCTCGTATTTCAAATTGGGCTAATTCTTCAGGAATTCTATACCAAATGAAGGAACCGACACAGTAATTTGCACAAACTCACGTGACTACTGACTCCATTGGAGCTCGATGTTCAACAGAACTGAGAAAAGTTTGTACTGCAGAATAGGTGGTATGTACTTGGATTGAACAGGATGTTTACATTTTGGTTGTTGTATTGTTTTTTAAAACTACCTCTCTTGTTCCGTTTGGTATCACTATAAATATGATACAACCAAATCCAAATGGTAAAATTGGCCTTCCTAATACATTCCATGTGAGATGTCAAATTTTGTCCATATATATATATATATATATATATATATATATATATATATATATATATATATATATATATATATATATATATATATATATATATATATATATATATATATATATATATATATTATATATTAATATTTAAGGAAATTTAAATTTTTAATTTATATTAATTTTTAAAAAACTATATGAAAAAATAAAAATTAAAAGTTAAAAGAGACACAACAAGAAATTTAAAAAAGAAATAACAAAGTGAAAAATAAAAACACGCGTAAACGTTTCAGAGCTCAACTCGGCCCCCTGATCACTACGCTAGCAAATAGAAAAGGAACTAACAGTACAGTTCCACATTCCGATGAAAAAAAAAAAGAAAAAAATATTACGACCAAAGTTACGTCACAGAATTCTGGCAACAAGCAAATGAAGATAAATTTGTTTTTTAAAAATTAACTTCCAAAAAATTGACAAGAGATTTATCTATATCGAAAAATCCTGATGAAATATTAAAATTGTTTGAGGTTTTAATGAAAAACGATTCTATAATCAATATTTAAATTCTTTGACTTGGAATTTAAAAACAAATCTAGCACCCGTCCAATCTATCGAATGTTGTTCGAGTTATGTGTAAAAAAATTTGCATTTGCTTTGATTACCTCTTCTGATTTCGGCTTTATGCTTTCGAGACGAAAATTATTCTCCACCTTCTTATTTCTTTTTAATTTTCTTGTTAGTCTCTCTTTTAATCTTTTAATTTTTATTGTTTTATCATAGAGTGGTTAAAAAAATTTTAATATATATATATATATATATATATATATATATATATATATATATATATATATATATATATATATATATATATATATATATATATATATATATATATATATATATATATATATATATCTTTGTTTTAGGTTGAAAAATATTTGAAGCTCTTAACTTTCATTCCTTTATCAGAGATACAAATTGCAATGGATATTCATAAGGTAAGTAGTTTGTGTGTGTGTATGTATGTATTTGTGTGTGTGTTTGTTTGTGTGTTTCTTTTCTTATCGATGAATTCATGTAAAAGAAGTTAATTGCTTATTTTAGTAAATTTATTGACTCCAGCTTCATTTTTTTTTTTTTTTTATTCTTTTAAAATTAAATTTTGCAGTCGTACCAACTGTTACAACGAACCGTAAATTTACTTTTTATGGTGAAAAAAAAAAAAAAAAGTCATGGTTTATAAATTATCAGTGAAATATATGTTATTTATGTATTTCATTTTGTTAAATATAATTGGTAAGCACACACACACACACAAAAAAAAAAGATTTAATTATTTTTAAATTTGTCCAATTGGAGCAAAGAATCTTGGATAGAATTTAACAACTAAGATTAAGGATTAAAAGTCCGGACGGTGACATAAAGTATATCTCCCTCACATTTATGTGTTTTCAGAGTTATTTAATACTTATGTTTTTATTTTTTATTTATTTTATTTTATTTTATTTTATTTTAATTTGTTTTTATTTTTTTAATTTCAGCAACGTCCAGAACAATTGAAGCCGCAGAAGAGACTGGCGGAACATCTTACTATATTAGTTCATGGCGGTATATATATATATATATATATATATATATATATATATATATATATATATATATATATATATATATATATATATATATATATATATATATATATATATATATATATATATATATATATATATATATATTTATAAAAGTCTGAGAAAGAATGATTATAATAATAATATATGGCAAAATTTTAACGACCTAAATAATAATAATAATAATAATAATAATAATAATAATAATTAATAATAATAATAATAATAATAATAATTAATAATAATATCTAACTCTACATTCAAATCTCCAACAGCAAAAAATATTCCTTTACTTTATCATCTTATTTCATTTTTGGAATAGAAACTTTATATATATATATATATATATATATATATATATATATATATATATATATATATATATATATATATATATATATATATATATATATATATATATATATATATATATATATATATATATATATATATATATATATATATATATATATATATATATATATATATATATATATATATATATATATATATATATATATATAGAAAGTGGTTTGAAGAAAGCCAAGCAAGGGACAGAGATTTTATTTGGAGGAAATTCTGGTGTTTTAGCTGACATGGAAGCAGATGACGTCATTGATTTGTTTAGAGGAGCCACATACAAAAATTTGTTGCTAAAACCTGGCATCACTGTTCTCGATTTGGCTCTTATGGCAGAGTGCTTTTCCACTGAAAGTAAGATTATATATATATATATATATATATATATATATATATATATATATATATATATATATATATATATATATATATATATATATATATATATATATATATATATATATATATATATATATATATATATATATATATATATATATAATAGTTTCTCTTCTTAATGCTCGTTCTGTCATATTACAAAAAATGTTAACTCAGATTTTTATTCTTCTTCTATCCTTCCTGTTTTATCTTTTGACTGCACAAGCTGTGCTTTTTTGCTCAAACAATTGTCTCTAATTCCATCCTAGCATAATTCCGGTGCTATTCCTCCTATTTCAGCGTCCTTCAGCTCATTTAAACTTAATATTTGTAATTTTTTCTGTAGACTTCATTTGTGCTTTCTCAGAGCTTAACACAATTAAGTGGTTCTGTCCTGATGGTATCCCTTTTGTGGTTCTCAAAACTTCTACTTGCGAGCTAGTACTTTAGTGGTTTCGTTAGTTCACCGCTGATTGAGCTGGAGTCGAGCCGGTGACAGTGTTACCACTGTCTTTTGGGATTGGAGGGTTGAAATGAAGCAAAATTAATTTTTTAGTTTATTTCAAAAAAAAAAAAAAATTTTTTTTTTTTTTTTTTTTTTTTTTTTACCTTGTAATTAAAAATAAAATAAAATGACAAAAAATTAAAAGTTAAATAAAAAAAAAAAAAAAAAAAAAAAAAAATTTTTTTTTAATTTTTTTTTTTTTTTTAGTAATTTGGTTGTGTAGTTCTTTATTTCCACCGATTATTTCCATTAACTTATTAATATTATGTAATGCAACTTCCGCTGTAAATTTATCAAAATGATGTTGTGCAATACTTTCTAGATGATATTCTCCAACAATTTTCCAACATTCTTATATTGAAACGAGATCACCAAAATCTTCAAGACTCTTGTAGGTGTTAAGTTCAAAAAAAAAAAAAAAAAACAAATTTTTTTTTTAAAAAAAAAAAAAAAGTATAAATTTTAATGCTTCTCCACCATTATTCTTATTTTTCGAATTTATTTTATTAACAAGTTCTCTAGTTTAGTAGTTTAGTAGAAAGTCCTTTCCCCCACTCACCTGGATCTAGTCAACTTTTTTTTCTTTCTCTCTTTTGTTTTTGGTTTTACAGTTCGTTTACTTTTGTAAAATGAAACTCCTCTCTTTTTTTTTTTTTTTTTTTTTTTTTTTTTTTCTCTTAAAAAATCAGTGAAAGCACCTAAACTTGTATATGTTCAAAAATGAACATATAATGCTTGAAATAAACATAAATTCCACCCAATTCTCTGTATTCTATTCCAATCCTAGATAGAAAAGTGGTGAATTAAGTCAAAATATAAACTGTGTTAAGAGACAGGAAGAAAAATCTACCCTTCGTAATGCCCTCGTTGGCATTTGATTCATGTTTCTTCTTTCTCTTCCTTTGAGTAACAGAACATCTCTCTGAAAATGACAAAAACAAAAAAAACAAAAAATATGAACCTTAAAACTAAAATCACAGTACCTACTGCTTTGGTAAACTATTTCGTTTGTCTCTTTCTATTTTAGCCTTCACTCCTTTTTAACCTTTCCTTCTATGTTAACTCCTATGTAGATAACTCCAAGGAGGGTTACCTTGGAGCAACAAACCTGTGACATTTCTCGTATTTCAAATTGGAGCAGAGAAAACATGGTCTTCTTCATGCCTCAAAAACTCGGTTCCTCCTCCTCCTCTCTTCGACACAACTATGACATCTTATAAAGCACACATGTCCTTTATACTCTCAGGGTTTCTTTTTCTCATGATCTTTCTTTGAAGGATCACTTTATTTCTCTTTCTAAAGAAGCCTGTAAGAGATTTGGTATTCTGAGGCTCCTTCTGAAATTCTTCACGCCACCCCAATTTCCATCAGAGTTGGGAAAATACCGGAAACCTGGTCTAAGTTACATCCCGACATGCTTCGTTTGGAAATGTTCAAGTCTAAGGAAGTTGGGAAAACAGATAAGGGAAGTGTGTTCTAGATTTTACCAGTTGAGTACATTTAAAATTGAGCATAACCGTTAAGTCTGGGATCAGAGAGTTGGACAGAGAAAGAATGAGACTGTGTAGAAAGGCACGTAGCTTGAGCCCTGCTCTGTGGAGGAGGTTTTCTACGAGAAAAATTAGAAGAGTGGTATTGAGATAGTATAGAGAGAATGTAGCAATAATTCGACGGGTAGAAAGAAACGAGAGAATTAATGAGAGCTGAAGAGTTAAGACGAAAAGCCTTAGATTCTACCTTTTTCAAAGAGAGCTGTATAAGTGAACCACCCCAGATGTGTGATCCACACTTCATACAGAGGCAAACAACACCCCTATAAAAAAAGCAAACAACGGAGGTGGTGTGAAAAAATTACGAAAGCACCTCAAAGCACTCAACCTTTTGGAAGTTTGTTTAGAAAGAGAAGTAATGTGTTCCTTCTTAGAAAGATCACAAAAAAAGTAACACCGAGAATATTAAGGACGGACGAAAGTTTGAGTTATGTGTTTTTGAAGATGTCATAGTTATGTGGAAAGTTGTGTCGAGTAGAGAGAGAGAGAAACTGAGTTTTTGATGCATTGAATAACAACCCCAATTTGAAATAGGGGAAAGAACAGAGGTTATTTGCTCTAAACCCAAGACCACCATTCTAGAGTCAAATTGAAATTGAAATTAGTAATGAAGAGTGGAATCATTAGCTAGAAGTGGATAGGTAATGAACTAATTGAGAGAGAGTCATTAATGAAAAGTAGAAAAAGAGTTGGGGGTAGGACAGATCCATGAGGAGCACCACTATTAATAGATTTAAATTAAAAACAATGGCCGTCTCCAATAGCTGCAAGCAACCGAAAAGAAAATCAGAGAGGACAGATTCCGTAAAAGGGGAGGTTTAGAAATCAAAGTTTGGTACAACATCAATCGAAGACTTTCGATCGATGTGTCTAGCGCGACAGGAAAATACTTACCGAAATGCCGAAGAGCAAAGGACCAAGAGACAGAAAGAAGGGAAAGATCACCAGTAGAGCTTTTTTTTTTTTTTTTTTTACGAAACCTATACTGGCAAATAGAGATGAGATTAGAAAATTTGAGATGTTTTCAAATTTTCCTATTAAGGATAGGTTTGAAAACTTTAGAAAGAACGGAGGTTGAAGAAATGGGAAGGTAGTTGGAGGGTTGAGAGGAGTTCCCATTTTTCGGCACAGGCTGAATGAGAGCACATTTCCAGAAAGAGGGGAAGGTTGAAGTAGATAGACAGAAACGAAATAGTTTATCAATGCAAGGTGCAAGCTCAGAAACACAAGTTCTGAGTGTTAAGCTCAGAGAGAGCAGAAATGACGTCTTTAGAAGAAATTGAAATTTTTGGCATTTTGAAGTTGAAGATTTAGCCCCGAAATCATATAAAGTTGAATTAGAGGCAATAGTTTGAGCGAAGAATTCACCTTTAGAAGAAGGCAAAACGGTAGTTGTGCCTTCAGAAAATACTTGAGGATGGAAAAAAGAAGAAGCAAAGCTTGATTTAACAGTTTTTGCTAAATGACAGAAAGAGCGTGATGAAAAGGAGCCAGAAAGATTATTGTATTTTGTACTGAGTAATGAGTTTTTAGTTTAGTGTAACGATTTGCACGATTCCAGAATGAAATATAAATTGCATGAGTTTCTGAAGTTTGAAGACTACAGGTAATTCCCGAAGGCAGTATCCCAGTGGTAAATATCACCAGAAAAAGCAGAGTTAAACCAAGGTTTATAAGGTTTAATAGAAAGGGAATAATATGAAGTATATCTCCATGCTACAGAGAATCACCTCGTTATTGCGCTTTGCGATTATGATTCCACGGGAAATCAAAGAAGTACGACCGCAAGTCCGAGCAACTTTCACACCAAAAAGCCACAAAGCCTATTCTCGCAATAGGCGGGGGTATTTCCTGCGTAAGTCTTGAAAAGATAGAAGAAGACACCGAGATAAGAGGGTGATCGAAGGAACCCAGAGGAGGATTGAGTTTAACAGTATAATGAGAAGGATTAGAAGTTCTAAAAATGTCTAGAATATTTGGTTCCTTCCCAAGGCGATCAAGGATATGAGTAGGGAGCTGCACCAACTGCTCATTGTTTATTTTTTTTTTTAGATTGGGAATTGGAAGTCACGTTCACCGGTTGTATAATTAGAATTAAAAGAAAGCCATTAGTGGTGGTGAACATTAAAATCATCTAATATGATGATTTCTGAGAAAGGAGTAAAAAGATCGTGCTTTATTTTGGAGTTTAAGATGGTCAAAGAATTTAGGGTAGTCAGTAGAATTAGGAGATATATAAACAGAAGAAATGAAAGTTGTCGTTGAATGGCAAGAAAGTTTATGCCAAAAGGCGAAAAATTTGGAATGCTCCAAATTATAGACATTAGGGCAAACAAAATCGTTGCGCATATATGCACAACAACCACTATTGTCTGAAAATTTTGGATAGAGATAGTAAGAGGAAACAAAAAGGTCTGCAATCTTAATGTTCAAGCACTTGAGTTTCGGTCAAGAATAAGATGTGATATCTAGAAGAGAGGTGATGTTCAACAAAGTAGAAATTGGATTGAAGACCGCGAATGTTTCAGAAATTAATGAAGAAAATAGACGATGCACTAAGGCAGTGATGGCGAACCAGTGACCGCGGGTTACGAACTGACCCTCCACCAACTTTTCAGTGACCCACGAGATAATGGAGAAATTCAGGAAATTGATTTAAAAAAAAAGAAAAAAAAATTTCTCAGAAATTACGCAACCTTGCCAAACGTATTACAATGTTTCCAACTCTTTCGTCCATTCCCCGACTAGCCTTACAATGTTTTGTTCATTTGCGACGATATACTTTTATAAAAACCAATTAAAAATGAAAAATAACGAAACATTTCTGAATAGTTTATACACCTATGTATGTTATCTGATTGTTTTTCTCTTTCCAGTTTATCAGTTGTCAATGTTCAGTGTTAATGTCTACTCGTTTCTTTGTGATCATGCAAATTTAGTTTGTGATAATTTTTGTACATGTGTAAATTATAACCTATCCATCTATAAACTATATAAAAAATCAATCACCAGGAATCACCATGGTATGGATACGAATGCTGTTTGCGTTAAGATAAAGACAACAAAATATGAACCTCGAATTAAAGCTTTGTCTGCTAAAAAGTATCAACAGATCTCACATTAAAAATATATCAGTAAATATTTGGGTGACCCATTTATGTTTCTAAAATTTGTAGATGTTACTAAAAGTGACCCGGCAACCATTAAAGGTTCGCCATCGCTGCCTAGGGCATGTCGGCTACAAAGTCTTGATGTCACCAACTCTTTATCACTATAGGCCACCAACTCCCAATGGTGATGGGGAAATGGGAGGATGAGGGCAATTTTTGGATGCCGCCTATCTAAGTTCTCCGAGGAGACTGTTGTGGATGCCATCTTAAAATTAATTATTAGAATATATATATATATATATATATATATATATATATATATATATATATATATATATATATATATATATATATATATATATATATATATATATATATATATATATATATATATATATATATATATATATATATATATATATATATATATATATATATATATATATATATATATATATATATATATATATTAAGAGAGCTATACAAACTATAGAGGCTGGTGGCTTCTCTCAATCAATCAAGCAAAAAGTTACGGAACCTTTTCTAGCTTTAATACCTGGTGTTCATGTTTTGCCCAAATGGGATTTCTATATTGAAAAGTTGGTTAGTATAATATATATATATATATACTATATATATATATATATATATATATATATATATATATATATATTATATATAATATAATAAAAAAAAAAAAAAAAAAAAAAAAAAAAATATATATATATATATATATATATATATATATATATATATATATATATATATATATATATATATATATATATATATATATATATACCTGGAGTCAAGTTTAAAGAATAGGGTTCCTACTTTAAAATATCCTCACTATTACACCTTGAGAATTTATTTTAATGGATAGTTTTTTTTATGTTGTTAGTATTACTATCCAAGACTATAATATTATGTACTAAAAGAAAAATATATCTAATTTTTAAGCTATTGTCAGCAATTTTTTGAAGAAAATGCATTCTGCCTTTATTAAGTGCTTTGATAATACGAAGAACGAATACTGATTGTAAAAGTGTCTCTTGATAATGTAGTTATTTGCAACCAAAATGGTTTTAAATGGATAAATCAACTGACTTTTAAGTTGTAATTAAAAAAAAAACAATAGAAGCAAGTATGCAGTGAATAGAGAAGTATAATTGATCTGAAGGTTTATTCAACGAGGAAATATAAATCAAGTATTATCAGACGATTTACAAATGTGATGTTGAACTTTGTGTCGATGGAAACAAAATCTTTCCCATATTTTACCCTTAGCAATATTAGAGTAAAGTTGAATATCTATTGTAATAAATATTTTCTAAATTCTAAAAACAATTATCCTAAATTGGGGAAAAAATTGAAACACTGTTACAAAGGAAGTATGAAAGAGAAGACAACATATAGCACTAATTAAGAGTCCCAACTTTATATTTAGCATTGTAATATATTTCATAATTAGTAATAAAACAAGACTCCTCCTTCATTCTGCCTTTCCTTGATTTTTCCCTGCTTGATAATCTATTCCTTCATGCAGTGTAATTCTGTCAGTCTCTCTCTTTAATGTATACATATATATGGTAGGGCATAAGTAAGCATACAATGGGTGTGTAGCATGATTTTATATTTAATTTTTCTGATTAACTTTAAAAGATTGCAATAAAATTTAACGGAAAACATGAAACGAACATCAAACACGACACTGACAAAGCTTATTAAAAGTTTCAAAAGACAAAAGTGTTACAGATCAACAACAGAGAAGTGGTCAAAAACGTACAACCACTGAGGAAGGCGTAACGGGTGCGATACACATACAGCGCTTACACCAAATCCACGAAAAAGTACACGACTCTTGTTTAGTGAAAGTGGTATCAGTACTGAGCAGGTTGAGTATCAGTACTCATTTTAAAATCAAACGGATGGTATTCTTTCAAATTGCATGTGACGCAGCATCTGTGGGAAGACATCTTATGTTAGACGTATGGAATTCTGTGAATGGGCAATCAGTAAACTGAAGGAGGATGCGAACATTTCATGTAAGATTTTGTTTACCGATAAAGTAATTTTTACGTTAATGGATATGTTACTCGGCAAAACGTACAATAATAGATGGTGTGGGCTGGGATTTGAGTTGACAGAATTATTGGACCATTTACAATCATGAGTAATCTTAGTCGAAGAGTATCTTTTTATGTTCCAAGAAACGATTTTCCCATACTTGCTGAACAAGGACTGAGACTTCACAGTCTACTTCCAGCAAGATTGGACTCTATTTCATTATGGGATTCACATGCCGGACCTTCACGTGGCTGGACCTTCCGGATTCTTGGATTGGTTGTCGTAGTCCTCTAGAGTGGCCTCCAGGATCTCACTCCAAATCCTTGTTTCTTTTTTCTTTGGGAACCCTCGAAGGCCCTTGAGTATGAGGAAAAGATAAGAGGTATTAATCATCTTAAATATTCTGAATGATGAATGAGTGTTCATCAACAGTGGCGGACACGTTTAAGGTCTTTTTGAAAGTGTGGAATGTATTATATGAATAAAACGTTTTTTTTTCCCCATAAACTGCTATATATTTCTTCCAATGTATGGTAACATATGGCTCACCCTGTGTATATATATATATATATATATATATATATATATATATATATATATATATATATATATATATATATATATATATATATATATATATATATATATATATATATATATATATATATATATATATATATATATATATATATATATATATATATATATATATTATATATATATATATATATATATATATATATTATTATATACAGGTAAAAGAAATTTTAGTGCAGTGGTCAAGGTTAACGGAATAATAATTATATTTATTTATATTTTTGTAATAAACATTATTGTATATTCTTTGGATTTCTTTAAGTACCATAGATGATATTATTTTTCATTTATCCTTAAACATGGTATTCAAATGTTGAACTTATGAGTTCATATTTAGTCTCTTGTTACTTTTGAAGAACTTTTTATATAGGATCTGTGTTAATTTTTAATATTTTTATAAGTGTGGCTTGTTTGAAAGCTTTTATTTTTTTTATTTTTTTTTTATTTTTTTTTTTTAATTTTAGTCTTATTAAAATGCTGACACATATTGGTAGGCCAGTGTTGGATTTTTAAAAAATATATTTACCAAAATCTCTTATTCTCTCTAATAATGGTTTGATTCTTATTCTAGGTTTTAATTCTTTGAAATATTAACCTTCATTTTTAATGCTAAATCTATAATTTATTAATTTAATTAACTCTTAAACCTTATTTTTATTCCTATCGAAATTGTTTCTCTGACCAAAATGTCAGGGCTTCCTATTTAAAAAGAATGTTTAATTCTAAATTTTCATTCTTATTATTTCCAGTCATATTCTGCTCAGATAAAACTGAAATAATCCTGTGAATATTTGGCAAATAGTTCGCCACCTTTCTTGAGTTTTCATTCTTTAATCAGAAAAGATTCTAAAATTTGTGGTGTTTGTCACATCTTTCGAGTAATTTTTCTTGAACCACATTCGTATATGTAAATTACCGTGAGAATACACAGGGAAGTTTGTGTACCCATAAAAAAAGGTAAATCGGAAGGTTATATGATAAAATATATTAGAAAAAAAGGACTTCGGTATCAAACTCTATAGGTTCCTAATGGGAAAAAAACGTACAAGTTTACTTTGGTATTTTTGGTAGTGAGTTCAGACGCGAATCCATAAGGAATTTTACATGGGCTTACATAGGTCATATTAAATGCCATGTTAAAAAAACAAAAACAAATTAAAACTTTTGCAATAAAAACTGATCGTGGTTATAGAACATTTTTAAAGATAACTTACATTACTTCTCAAAACTTTTGTATAAAGATTGTTAAAACCGTTTTGGAGGGTGAGAAGTAGTGAATATTCAACTTAGTATATTGCAAGCACG
>SEYY01008902.1:65000-67500 GCA_009176605.1 Armadillidium nasatum
GGTTATATATTTAACTAAAATAACATACTTAATTACCCCCCCCCCAAAAAAAGAAAAGAAAATCCATACAGGTTTATTAATTATCCCATTTCTTTCAATCTCTCCGTAGTAAAAAAGTTTAACCTATTATAAGATAAACTTTCAGAATACTACTAAATGAAAAGCATTTTAATTAACGTAGTAATTAAGATTAATTTAACGATCTGACAGATAAGGAATTTATTTACTACAATCATAATTCAAGGCAATATATATATATATATATATATATATATATATATATATATATATATATATATATATATATATATATATATATATATATATATATATATATATATAATATATATATATATATATATATATTATTATATATATATATATATATATATATATATATATATATATATATATATATATATATATATATATATAATATATATATATATATATATATATTATCATAATTTAATTAAAAATTGTTGTAAAAAAAAAATAAAGCTAATAAATAATAAATAACCAGTGAAAAAACAAAAACAAAAAATGAAATGAAAATTTAATTGGTTATTCCAGTACCTCCCATTTCTTCTTTACTGTAAAAGGGATGTAAAGCCTTCCTTTTTGTCAGTTTAGTTATCAATAGAGCTTGATGGGTAACTTTTAAAGTTTTTTTTATTTCCTATTCATTTTACGAGATTTTTTTTTTTTTTTTTTCGAAGAAATAAAAAAAAAAAAGTTGGAAAGAATAACATTATTATTATCTGTGAAGATTGACATTTGATTCAAGATATTAATAAATTTAAAATTTTAATTAATATTAATGATAATAGAAATGAAATTTTTATTTCCTTTTCAGTTACATTGTTCACAATTGTTTCGTGATTCTTAATTAAAAATAATTAATAGGTTGATTTCATTCAACCTCCCAAAATATACTAAGTATCTAAAATTTGCGAATGGGTAATTTGCAGTAAATAACGTATAACAGTCATCTGCAATTAAAAATTAAGAATTAAAAATATTTTTATTATTTAAAAAAAATCTTACATAATATAATAATTATTAAAATTTACAAAAAAATTAAATTTATAAATAAAAATATTATTTTCTATGAGTAACAGTTTTATATTTCATTTTTCATAATATGTAGATAGAATTGTAACCCATTCTTTCAATAACTCCATATATGAGACAGTTTGCCTATCCCGATTGTATATTCAAAGAACATAAGAACATATTTAATTTAAAAAGGAAAAAAAAATAATAATAATAAAAAGTCATATGGTTCTATCACCCCACTTCTCAGAAAATGAAATTAATAAGGAAAAAAAATAAAATAAAAAAAAATAAACTTCTAGATGCAAATCAATTTAAGATACTTAAGAGGAAACTACACGAATATATATAAAAAGGCAATTTTATTACATTATCTATTTGAAATACTCAAACAATTGTCTGGTCTGACCTATAGGCCTATATAATCTAACTATACTTATTAAGGTCGTAAAATGAAGTAGTTTCAGTGAATATATATATATATATATATATATATATATATATATATATATATATAATATATATATATATATATATATATATATATATATATATATATATATATATATATATATATATATATATATATATATATATATATATATATATATATATATATATATATGGGTGACGATAAGACCCCCCCCGTGTGTGTACCCCCTCCTTGAAAAGAGCTCTGCACGTGAGTGGCTGCGTTCTGTAATATATATATATATATATATATATATATATATATATATATATATATATATATATATATATATATATTATATATATATATATATATATATATATATATATATATATATATATATATATATATATATATATATATATATATATATAATATATATATATATATATATATAGTTACACATTTATTAATAATATGTTTTAAAATAAAATACTTTAGTTTATTATTTAAAATTTCAATTTTTCTCTTTAATTGTTAAATATATTTTTTTAATAAATTAATTTTTTATAATTTTAAATTATTATTATTGACTCTAGACTTTTACGATTATAACAATTGCAAATTATAAATCGGTTGCAAATTATTGCGGTTGAGTTTTTGAAAAGGAAATAATTGCTATCAAACGCGAATTAAAATTTTAATATAGGTTTGTTGAATATATTTCGGAGTTGGATTATTGTACCGAGGTTGGATTTTTAATCATACAAAGCAATTATATATATATATATATATATATATATATATATATATATATATATATATATATATATATATATATATATATATATATATATATATATATATATATATATATATATATATATACTTATATATTTAGGGAATTACTTCCCATCCAAAAATAAATCCGAATTAAATCCGAATCCATAATTATATAACATCCGAATCCGTAGAATAATGAATATGACTTAAACAGTATTTAAAATTTTGTAAATTAATTAAAAGTTATAT
>SEYY01008907.1:0-33302 GCA_009176605.1 Armadillidium nasatum
TGGGGAAGTAAAAAAAAAGTTTGCCCGTAAAAAAAATCTTTTGCTAACTTAGTATTAGTTAGTTGATCCGAATAAAAAAACAGTAATATTCATATCAGTATTATTGATGATAAAAAAAAGAGATAATTTTTTAATTATCTTGAACTTTTTTAATAGAAGAAAAAATATTCATATTTATAAATCGGTTCTCATTCCTTCTATGTTGCACCAGAGCTGAATTCTTATCTATTCTGAGACTATAAGAATGTTGGGATCTGCATCTATTTAGACCTACTGTTTCTCTGACATATATTTTATTACAATCATCACACTTTAAACCTCCACAACTGAGTCCACATTCTCATTTCTTTCCTCTATAGGCTTCAAAAACTTTTTTAATGTACCCAGCACTGAATGGACCAAATTTACATTTTTTGGAATGTGTTTTTTAAAACCCTCTGCATTATTTAGACTCCCTGGATAATCCAAAACTTTTTTTAAATTGAAAAGTTCTCTTATTTTAGGATCATAAAATTTTCTTTTTGCATCCTTCAGAGCTCTTATAATTTGGATATTTTTATTTTAGAAGAGCTCTGAAGGATGCAAAAAGAACATTTTATGATCCTGAAATAAGAGAACTTTTCAATTTAAAAAATGTTTTGGTTTATCTGAGAAGTCTAAATAATGCAGAGGGTTTTAAAAAACACATTATAAAAAATGTAAATTTGATCCATTCATTGCCGAGTACTTTAAAGTTTTTGAAGCCTATATTGAGGGAATGAAATGATAATGTGGGGTTTAATAGAATAAAGTGTGATGATTGCAATAAAATATGTTGGAGAAGCAGTAAACCTAAATAGATATAGATCCTAACATTCTTACAGTTTCAGAATAGATGATCTGAATTCAGATTCATCTATTCTGTTAGTTGTATAACATAGAAGGAATGAGAACCACTTCACAAATATGAATAATTTTTCTTCTATTAAGAAGTTCAAGATAATAATTTGAGAAAATTATTGGAGTCTTTTATCATCAATAATTCCCGGAATTGCCTATCCGTCATGGTATTGGTTGAGATATGGGGTGCACTTGTGGGGTTCATAATCGGTTGTCTTGGAGGTATAAAGGTAAGTAGCGACGGTGGTTGAGTTCCTCCGTCAACCTCACAAGCTACTGCTACCGACGGCTTCTTCTCCTTCGGCCGTACTGACCGCTCAGGTAATGGTGGCGGTGCAGCAGACGGAACTGGATCAAAGCAAGCCGATAATAACTTCAGTATCACCTTTATTTTTATTCATACCACCATCAATATTACAATCCCCATCGCCACAACTAGCAGAGCGAATAATATGCCCTTCACCCCTATCCTTACCTAGTTTCCCGGCAGACATCTCTCCAGCCTGTAACCTAGAAGCTGCACACCCGCTCGACTGAGGTGAACTCCATCTCTTGCAAACAGATTCTTGTCCTGAAACTCTTCCCAGTGATCCAAAAATCCAATATTCTCTGAAAAACATAAATTCCTAACCCTTTCATTTATACCAAAAGCCCTACTTTCCCATTCTAGCCCTGCTCCCAACCTAGGTAATATACCTGACACTATGCATTTCCTACCACTTACTTTCAGTCTTTCAATCAAATTCCTATAGCTTGCTAACAGTTCCTCTGACTTTCTATGACCTATATCATTTGTTCCAACATGTACAATCACTCTTGCATTCACATTCGTATCTGCAATCTCCCTATCTATTCTGTCCACAATATCATTCACTCGTGCACCTGGATAACATACTCGCATTTGTTTCCTTTTATCCGTATTTCTAAACTTCCTATCTAAATATCGTATCTGAGAGTCACCAACTAGTAATGCCTCAGTCTTCCTCTTGGGAAACCCGACATCACAACTGGCCACTTCAGATTTCTCCCCATCAGAAAGACAGCTAAACCTGTTACTGCAGGTCACAGGTCTAGTGTCCCTCATGATCCTAATTTTATTACTCCTATTCTCTACAACACACCATCTATCTGCAGTCCTATCTGCCTCTATAGCCCTCCCCCTCACAAAATCCTGCCTAGGTGAGTCACTAGGTCTACTTGCCCCCATTACCATACCATTAGCCTGCCCCCTCTCTACTTCCTGCCTACATGAGCCCCTAGTCTCAACTAAGTCACTACTAGCTACCTTCTTCCTAACACTACCCTCCCTTCTCAGCTCAGATACCCAGTTGCTAAGCCTACCTACCTCTAGTTTCAAAGACTCAGACCTTTCATTCTTTTTCATCTCATCCAAATCCTCACTTATCCTTTCAATCTCCTTTCTTATCAACACATGCTCAGCTTTCAGGATACAAACAGTACACTCACCAACATCTTCTCTTCTCACAGTCCCACAAATATCACAATCCACATACATACTCAAATTATTGTACTATGAAATTGAAGTTATACTATTTTGTTACAAAGGCCTAACTTAATACTATTGAAATTATACTATACTGTTACAAGGCCTAACTTAATCAAGAGCTCTAAGCAACAATCTAACCTCAAATATACTAAATGAAACAATCAATATAATTACCTTGGTCCTAGTTTAGTCAAGAGTTTTGAAAATAAACCCTAGGGCTATGAGAAAGCCTAGTCAGTACAACTGGGTAGGCCCACTGCCAATCAGACAATCTAATTAAATTATTTGAATTTAACAAGAAATTAAATAATCTTAACCAGAAATTAACAAACTCTACAAAAATCAAGACAAAAATATAATTAAGCTGAAAATATCAAATTCTTGATAAAAACCTAAGGATTAGGCCCACCCTAGCCTTTAGTTATTTTCCTGATAGAGCTTCAAGAAACACCTTAATATTAAATTAATGAATACCACTATTAATAATACAAACAAATAAATCCCCAAACAATATAAAATAACTTGAAAATATAAAAATAACTTAAAAAATAAACAATTTGTACAGGTTAAATAAAGACAACACTTCAACACAACCTTCTCTGGTGGAAGCACAACAATGGAAAACAATAAGAAAATAATAACAGTGGAGGGAAATAAAATAAAATAAAAAAAAAAAAGTAATAATGAGGTATTAAAAAATCGTCTGCATTTAAAAGAGCACTGCTTTTGACTTTTTCCATTGATCCTAGAAGTAAGTACTTTGGAATGGAGGTGTGGTAGGACCCCTAAGTAAACAATTACCCTAAGTGAAATTTGCATGAAACAATCCAAACCGCATAGTAACAGGATTAATACTTTAAGCCCATTGGACAAAAAGAATGAAATCTGATTGGTTGTCAGAATAACAATGAATTACAGAACTGTGATTGGTTCAAGATACTTTGAAAAATTATTGGAACAAAACACCCAAAAAATTTGAAGTTTTCAAGTGGTACAGAAGTTATTTTTTGGATAGCTCTTGTTTAGGAAACATTGTACAGAAGTCATTCTCTTGATTGCTCTTGTCTAAGAAACTGTAAAAAGTAGTTTGAGATTGTTTATAATAAATTTATTTAATTATTATAAAAATGATAAAAAACTTTGAAAGCTTGTATATAAAAGCAGTTGATATTTAAGACATAATAACTTAAAACAAGTGTGATTATATTATTTATCTCTTGACACAGTTTAGTTCATTTTGAAGAATGGCAAATTAAATGAAGATTGATTTAGGTTATCTTTAATTAATTAGATTTAAAATAGTGGTTAGTCTTTTGACAAATTTATTTAACTTAGATTATGGTGCGTCTGTTTACTTAACCTTATTTGATAAGTAATTTAATTTTGAATAGATTAGAGTTGGTCCTTTGACAGAAAACTTAGCTTTTATTGAGGTTATTTTGGTTTCGTTTGATAATTTAATAACTTGTTTTGAAACTTAAACTTTATTTTGATAATTTATATTTAACTTATTTTGAAACTTAAACATTGTAATAATTTAGAACTTGCTTTGATAACTTAAACTTTTTTTTTTTGATAATTTGGGGTATTTTTGAACTTGCTTTAAGAACTTAAACTTTATTTTTGATAATTTAAGATAATTTAGAATTTGCTTTAGTGACTTAAACTTTATTTTTGATAATTTAAGATATTTTGGAACTTGCTTTGAGAACTTAAACTTTTTGATAATTTAAAACAATTTGGAATTTGCTTTAATAACTTAAATTCAATTGCGATAATTTAGGAACCTGCTTGAAAACTTACTCTTCATTTTGATATTGTAGAAATTAGTTTAGGAACTGAGTTTAGGATAAGTTGAAATTCATTTTGAGAATTTACTTTGTTGTTAGAACTTTAATAATTAAACTTTTTGATTATTTAACATTTACTCTAAGAACTTGATTTAATTTGTGTTAATTTAGAAATCACTTTAGAAATTTAATTTATTTTGAGAGTTTGGGAATTGTTTTAATACAAAACTTTACAATTTAATTGTATTTAAACTTTGGTTGTGACAATTTAGAATTTTACCAAATGCAGTTTATTTTTCTTGAGAAATTTGGTTTTGTTGACAATAATTTGAATAATTACCATTTGTGTTTGAAAAGTCACTTTGTGTGATTGTGTTTACTTACATTTGCCTTTAAAGCATTAGCATTATCTTTGGTTATTTTGGGGAATTTATTTGCTTTTGTTGTGGGGAAGTGTCACTTACATTTGAAAGCTTAATTGGATTATTTTCCAAAATTTGTTGAATTTTTTATTTTTTATTTTTTTACAGAACGCCACCGCTCACAGGCAGAGTCCTTTTCAAAGAGGAGGCACGGACACATAGAGAAGATTCATTTAAACACACACCTAACGCACAGCCCTCAGGTGGGTGCAGACGGAAGCCTTAAAGAGTGGAAGATTAAATACAGGAGAAAAAATAGATGAAGGTAGAGAGTTCCACAGAATAGAAGTGGCTGGAAAGAAAGAGGTACCACAACGGGGTAGCCTGGGATTTCCTACGTCCACACAAAATTGGTGAGAAAGCAGGGCACCCCTTGTGCAACGTGGATGACGCAATGGTGGAGGAATGCGAGAGGCCAATTCCCTCGAGCACCTGCCATTGTAGTACCTGTAGAAAAGAGATAGCGCGCCAACGTTACGTAGCAGAGACAGGGGGTCAGAGTTTGAAAGTAGGGGACAGTTAATTCATCTTTTAGCTTTAGACTCTACTCTATCCAGAAGAGAGGAGGAGCCGGAGCCCCCCCAAATGTGAGAACAGTACTCCATACAAGGGTGAATAAGACCCTTATAAATTTGGAGTAACTGTTCAGAAGAAAAAATTTCTCGCAATCTGAACACAACTCCCAGCTTCTTAGAGGCCGCTTTAGCAACCATTGTGATATGTGGTTTCCAAGACAGTTTGTTGTTTATGTTAAGACCAAGAATGTTAATGTTATTTACAGGTGAGACAGGAGAGCCATCGAAGAGGATAGGAAAGTTAGGAGGTGTTTTTGAGAGAGGGATCCCATCCAGATAAGATCGGAAAGTTGAAGACGAGAAGCAACTCTAGAAGCAAAAGAGGGAGCAGATTTGAAATGTGTAGAAGAATGTCAGAGTTGAATCATCAGCATAAGAGTGAACAGAGTTAGAAGTGCAGTGGAGAAGATCGTTAATGAAAAGTAAGAATAAGGTTGGAAATAAAACAGAACCCTGAGGAACACCACAGTTGACAGAAAAGGTGGAAGAGGTCACTCCATCTACAAGTGCCGAAATGGAACGATCTGAGAGAAAACTAGACAATAGAAAGCAAAGAGAAGGAGGAAACCCAAAGGAGGGGAGCTTGGAGAGCAGTGATGCATGCCACACCCTGTCAAAAGCCCTGGATATGTCAAGCGCCACCACACAAGACTCCCTGAAGTCCCTAAGGGCAGAAGACCATAGATCAGTAAGATAGGAAAGTATGTCACCAGTTGACCTCGAGCGTTGAAATCCATACTGGTGATCAGAAAGAAGAGAATGAGACTCCAAATTGTCCAGGAAATGAGAGTTGAGAAGAGTTTCAAAAATTTTAGGTAGAACACAGGTGAGAGCTATAGGTCGATAATTAGAAGGGTCAGAGAGACTACCTTTTTTCGGGATCGGTTGAACAAATGCACGCTTCCAGCATTGAGGAAAAGTATTAGTATTAAGGCATAGAGAGTAGAGCTGAATGAGTACAGGTGCCAACTCGAAAGCACACTCCCTCAGAACATGAGGGGGAATGCCATCCGGGCCACTGGCCTTCCTGATGTTCATAGATTTCAGGATCCCATGCACCTGATCATGAGTAATTATAGGCAGAGAGATGGGACACCTGAGAGGAGAAGGAGTAGGAGGAGGGATGCCTGAATCGAGCAGGGTGGAATTAGATGAAAAAAGGAGGCCGAAGAGATTAGCCTTTTCAGAAGGAGTATTAGCAACAGAACCATCAGAGCGAATAAGAGGAGGAAAGGCAGATTTACAGAAGTTGTTAGAGATATTTTTGACAAGAGGCCAGAAATTTTTATCAGTAGGAGAGCCATGGAGGTCAGCTCACTTCCTTTTTATGAAAGTACGCTTAGTCCGTCGAAGAACATCCCCGCAACGATTCCGAGCTGAATGAAAATTAGCAAGAGTGATAGGAGAAGGAGAGTTTTTCCATTCACGATAAGCACTCTCTCTCTCGCAAAGGGCAAGAGAACAGCCGTCATTGAACCATGGATTTTGAGGAGAAAAGGATTTAGTTGAAGATGGAATGAATCTGCCCATCCCGTCAAGGATTACGGCCCCTACTTTTTCAGCAGAGACTGAAGCGTCTCCCCGAGACAAAGCAAGATTTACTCCAATGATAGTTATCAAAGAAGTGGCGCATTGCCCCCCAATTAGCCCTTTTAAAGTGCCAGAAAGTGTGTTTAGGGCCTGGTGGAGCTGTTGGAGAGAAAGCATTATAATTAAGAGCTATAAGATTATGGTCAGAGTTACCAAATAGGAGGGAAAATGGTGTATTTATATCTAGAAGGAGTAGTGGTGAAGCATAAATCAAGTGTATTCAAGAATTGGTTAGGACGATCTGGAATGTGTGTGGTTCACTAATCAATTGCTCCAGTTCGTTAAGAATGCTGAATGATTTGGCCTCCCTCCCTGTATCAGTATGAGAGGAGCCCAACCATTCAGTGTGGTGTACGTTGAAATCCCCTAAATAGAGAACTTCAGCATTTGGATGAGAAGAAGTAAGTCTCGTGAGTAGTAGTAAGATATTGAAAAAAAAACTGGAAAATCTGTTCCATTAGGGGAGCAGTAGCAGAAACACAAGATAATTGTAGTAGTAGGAAGACAGATTTTAAGCCATAAGACGTCGAAATTAGGAGATTCTAGATTTACGAGACATGTCACAGGAGTGTTAATGTTAATATAGGCACAGACTCCACCATTTAGACGGAAATTGTGAAAAAAGTTGTAGTTGAGGCATTAAGATTGCTAGAGAAGGAATCCCTGTCCAACTGGGTCTCAGACAGAAGAAAAAGGTTAGGAAGAGAGGTAGTGTTCAACAGACGCGAGATTAGATCGAAGGCCACGAACGTTAGCAAAGGAAATGGAAAGCCCCCGTTTACGCCCAACCCCACGATCACTCAAATTAGGCATTCAAAAAAAAAAAATGTACACGTGCACACAATCACGCAAGCACGCTCGCTCACAATTAAACACGCACTACACTCACGCATTCTCGCACGCACCCATGCACACACGCAAGCACACAAATATAGTAAGTAATTAAAATAAATTAATATTAATATTAAAACTATTAAAATCAAATTTAAAAATATTAAATTAAATTATGAGGTAAATTAATTAGAATTATTAGAACGGAGAAAAATATATAATAAATTAATAAAAAACTTAGGTAAATACTTATTAGAAAAATGAAACTTAAAAATATAAAAATAAATTTAAAATTGTTAAAAAATGTCTTGAACTACATCTGTCAATAAAATATAATTAATTAATTAAAAACACTTAAAAAAGAATTAAAACACCGAGCACTATAGAAAATTTAGAAATGGGTTTGCATTCTTCTTTTCCTTATAAAAACCTATAAAAGAAAAAATACAAAGCATTAAAACAATGTAAGGTAAAAGTATATTAAATTTATTGAGACAGGTATTGAAACAAGGTTGGATGGAAGCAAATTAAATTTATTTAATTAGTAGTTGAGGATAAAGATAAGTAAATTAATTTAGAAAGATACTTAGGATTAAGAGAGTAACAACTCAAACCCTTATTGAAGAAATATATAAAATAATCAAACTTATTAAGTGTATCTTTAAATAAATTATCTGGAAAGAGAAAAAAAGTAACTAGAATACAATAATAAGAAATAAGAATTTTCTAAATATTGAACCCTCTCAGAAGATTGTGGTAAAATCTTAGTTAAATAAAAGTTACTCCCACAATGCTTCAGTTTCTGCCATTAAAGGTGGTCTGTAATCATTGATAGAATAAGCAGGTTCATTCCTTCTAAAAATTTCTCCTTAAAATCCATGATTTGATAATGCTTGCTCTCATGCCATTCAGACTAGAGACATTGCATATTGGGAGTGGAAAAATTTTCATTCACCTATCACTCTTGCTAATTTTCATTCAGCTTGAAATCATTGCAGGGATATTTTTTGACAAGCAAAGTTGACTTTCACAAAATGAAAAGTTCTCTGACCTCCTTAATTCCCACACTGATAAATCTTTCTTGTCCCTTACCAAAAACATATCTAACAACTGTAAATTTTACTTTCACCCTCTTATTTGCTCTGATGATTAGGTTGCTAATATCTCTTTGGCCTCGGTTCTCCTCTAATTCAACCCTGAATGACTCCGAAGATCCTCCAAACCTGTAGAACTGATAAGTCATACAGAAAAAAACCTTTTTTGTTAAGTTACATATACCCTCTAACTCTTTGTCTCGGAGTTGTTTGCATGGGTTCATGTTCTCTGCTGTATGGTTTAGAAATGAAATATAAACAGTTGTACACAAAATATTTCATTGGAAGACATGTTTACATTACTACGTGTGTTCAAACAGTCTGCCCTGTGCCTCACTCTATGCCTAATACCATCACAGCAACAACCATCCAACTCTGTTGAGTATGTCAGTAATGTGGAGAAATACATCATTGATACAGGCAATCACCTGAGATCTAGAGGTAACTGGAGTTTCATATCTGTGATATTCCCTCAAAGATAAAAGTCTAGGGGTGTCAGGTCAGGTGAACGTGGTGACCTCGCAACAGGTCCTACACATCCAGTCCAATGTTCCCCCCAAGTTGATGATTAGCTGCTCCAGCGCATCAATACAGAAGTGTGTTGGGGTGCCATCATGCTGGACCCAGAGTTGTCATCATGCCCCAAGTGATACGATGTTTAGCAGGTCCAAAAGTATGGTCTGCAGTAACTGTAGATACACAGCTACCATTAACATTGCTGTCAGGATTACAGGTCCCAGCAAATGTCCAACAATTCCAGCCCAGATGCTCATGGAAAACTGTTGTTGATGATGTCGAACAGCAACCGCATTTGGACATGTATAGACCTAGTTCCCGCTGTTAAAATAACCATCATGATTAAAGTAGGCTTCATCTGTGAATAATACTTGCATGGAGAATGCGGCATCATTTGCATAGCAATGAAGGAACTACTGTACAAAGTGCATATAATGTGCTTAATCGCCTGGTTCCAGGGACTTGCTTTAGTGACTAAAGCTTTATTTTGAATAAATAAAATCTGTGGTGGTGGTGGTACACATGTAGGTTTTATTCCTGCAGAACCCTCCATATCCACAGGTGACTTACGTTCATAGCATGCACCATGGCATGCATGCTAAATGACGGGGCCTTGCTGAATCTCGACCACATCTTCAAACACTGTCGTCCTCACAGCAGCGATGTATTACAACAAAGGTACTGTGGTATGAATGTCTCCTGTTAGGATAATGTTGCTCTAAATGCAGGAAGCCCCTCATCCATTTCCCCTAGCCTCATTTTAACACATTATCATGTCAGTCAGTTCATTGTAATTTGTAGTCCACGTTTACTGCTACCCGCAAAACACCACGCTAACGTATCGGTAAGCGTGTCTGTATGCACATGAAGCAGATTAACAACAAACCAGCACTATGTTACATGGTGTGGTGCTAAGGACCGACCAGGGTTGGAATTTTGCCAGGGCCAGGGCTCTGGTTGGGGTTTCCTAAAATTTGTAAAGAGAAAAAGTACTGAAATTTTAGGTTAGGAAAATTAGATATAATTTTAATCAAGAATAGCCAACATTCACTTAAATTAATGATTATTTGCATTTTTCAGAAAATTACAGATTTTGCATAATAAAATGAAAATTAAAAAAATTATCATCAATTATTCTATTGCCTTCTGGAAGGCAAACAAGAATGATCTCCCCACACTATAGCAACACTGGCAAGAGTACATTTGAGCTCACCAGCAAGTTCCAGCGCCAGTGAAAGAGAATTCAAAGTAGGAAAATCAATTCAAAAAGATAGAATCAAACTATTACCAAAGAATGTAGAAATGCTACTATTTTTAAAATACAATCTTAGTAAGATATTCAACGTCACTTCCCTCTGTTCCTGAACATTTCATTCCCCCAAATTCTAAAACATATAAATGTTCAAGAAGATTCTGATAGTGATTTAAGTGAATGAATTGTTTGTTTCCTCTTTTATGTTGGATTCATTTTGCCTCATACAATATGTAACAAAGGAATTATGGAACTAAAATCTTTATTTTCTTATATTTTGTTTGGTTTAATCCACCATTAATAAATATAATTTGCAATTAACCTGGCAGGTAAATCCCAGTTTTTGCTGATTATTAGCTGAAGCCAGGGCCCTGGTCAGTTCATACTTTGTGCACACCTCGCCTGATGTGCAGAGCTCTGAGATGACGTGTTAGGGGGAGGGGGTATATGTACTTTAACAAAAAATGTTAATCTCAGAATGACCTATTAGGCCTACAAGTTTGTCAGTGAGGTCCTGTAACACCCTGTATATATATATATATATATATATATATATATATATATATATATATATATATATATATATATATATATATATATATATATATATATATATATATATATATATATATATATATATATATATAAAGCAATCAAAATGAAGCAGTTCTTTATTGGGAAGCTCTTGGAATAGTTTTAAAATTGTGAATACTCATCTTCCTGAAGATGTAAGTCCTGAAGAAATTCTAGAGTAAGTATAAATTACCAAAGTTTAATATTTATTTTTAGGGTTATTGTTATTCTTAAGAAATATCTATAATTTATTTACTTTTGTTATGCATAAGGAAAATTTTTTTTTATATTGATGTAAATTTTTATATTAAAACATTTTACTTGATTTTAATCACTGCATTTAAAAGTAGTGATGCACAAAGTCCGGGGACTCTATGCCTTGGCTAGTCTTGAACTCGGTTAAATTCAGACTTGGTTCACATTTGTTGAGGAGTCTTATGAGTAAGTAACATGTGCCTAAATTGTTTTTTTTTCTTTTCAGTTTCCTTTTTCTAATTGCATACTTGGAAAAATTTAATGTTCAGAGAACTGACAAGGGCATTTACTTGTATGGCAAACTTGATTCGTTTTAAAAATTAAATAATGAGATAAAAAACATTATTCTATTGCAATTAATATGGAAAAGGAAAAATGCTCAATTTGGTGGAGGTTAAACTTAAATGACGGCTTAGGTGTAGATTGTTTCTGACCTTCGATATTTTTTATTTCAATATTTTTTTATGTCGATATTTTATTTTAATCGATACTTTTATACCTAACGAATAAGTGTAATTTGTTCTTTTCAGTTCAGATACCTTAAATTTAGGTTATGTTATAAACTATAAGTACATTAAAATTATTATTATTATTTAGGTTAAATTACGGCATCTTCGGTAGTTAAGGTTATGATAAGTCGAATTAGGTTCTGCTAGAAAAGTAAGTAATAATAGTTGTGTGTATGTCTAGTGTAATAGTACCTCTGGCAACGTTCTTGTTTATGTTAGGCTTCTCCGATATTTTCGGACAATCAAAAGTCAGAAACAATCTACACCTTTACCTTAAATGACATTATATTGCATTTATTTATGCCATAAATACAATTTGAGATGAAAATTCATTATATTAAAAATTACAACCAATGAATACATCCTTCTGAAAACCATCTGTACAGAGATTACTGTTATTATGATTAAGAGTTTGAATAAATAGAACTTTTTTCAAATAACCTATTTTGAAATATTATGTATTATTTTTGGTATGTCATTGAACCTGCATCAAAGTAAGCATAAATTATTGTAATTATAAATTAATGGGTATCAGCAAGGTCTGCTTGAGACATATGTAGGCAAATCTTCATAATATTTTCTTAAATCTAACAATGTTAGGTAAGTCATTGGATATAAAATAAAATTGAATAAAATTTTATACAAATACCGCTCATTGAATTATCATGTTTTGACATGTGCACTTACTGGTAATAACATGCCATGTGGAACAATTTTTTATATTATTACTTGGATTTTTTGTTTTTTTCCCTCAAGTTTTGCTCAAGAAATGTGTAGCTCCAGAGATTATTAAAAAATACAAATTTTTAGATTTTTGACTTCATTAGATTTTTTTACAGTTGTTTGAAAAACCTAAAAAATCAAGAATTTTATTGATTGAAAAGAACAAAATAAGTGATAATTAATATACAGTAGAAAGTTGGGGAAAAAAACTATGATGATGTTTATATTAGCTTTTACATGATATAAAATGTTACCAGCTTAGAACAATATGAAATTTTTGACTCAGAATGAAACACATACAAACTTGCATATATAATTATTATTTTTGGAAAGTTTCTTTATGGAATTGCAATGGAATCCACTTTTTATCATTATTTAAAAAATATTACTCACTTGAAAACCCCTAAAGTGAAAGAGAAATTAAAAAAAAAAAAAAAATTCCCTTTTAACAATGAACATAATTTAAATATTTAAGTTAATTACTGAGCTATTTATTAAAATTATTTGCCAGAATAGGTAAAAAAGATAAATAAATAAATAGACTTGTCTACATTTATTTATATTATTTAGGAGAAATGAAATTCTTTAAAAAATATTGTAAAATATAAAATTTCATTTTGTACCTTTCTCAAACTATACTTTGTTAAATTTGTACTTGTTTTCAATTTTCAAATTCATTAAAAAGTAATTTGTAATTGAGCTGAGGTTGCTGTGTTTATTTCATCCATACAGTGGTAGTTGTTTTACCAAGGTCAGAATTCTGCAGAAAAGCATGTCAAGTATATCTTCAAAATCTTGTGGATAAGTTTAGGATAGAACAGGGCCTTTAGAATGCAGAAACATTACTTTTATTTCCATTATCTCATTTTTTGACAAAATTGCATTCAGCTACCATTGTTCATTGTACTTTCATGTAATTACTCTTTCACTTTTATTGTTACTTTTTTAATTTCACTTCTACATAGCTTCTCTTTACAAAGAAACTTTGTAAAATTCTTCACTTTTTGAAAGTCTCTTTGTTAATTTCTCTTTACATGTCACAGTGAGTAAACAGTGGAACTTTTGGGTGCCAGGTATTATCGTTGCAGAAAGAAATCACTCTTTTAAAACTTGCTCTTCCCCTTGATGCTGATTATTTAAAAAAAAGGAATCAGTGTTGTCCTTACTCACATAAAATCTGTAGTGGTGTCATAATTTGTTCATAGGGTCAGTGAAGATTTGCCCTTGCTGCAAGTTTTTTTTACCATTCCAGCCAGCTTACCACATATTCCTTTACCATGGGCTGTTGCCAATAAATGTCATTTGGCCTTGATTCCAAACTACTGCTGTACAGTAGAGCCATCTAAGAAGTCTTAAATTTTTTTCGAGTCTAGTATTGCTGCTGACTTTAGAAATGAGATAATTTTTTCCTGAAATAAATGAACAGCAACTGTGTCATGTTTGATATATTCAGGAAAACATACCATACTTTTAAAATTAAATTTAAAACAATTAGAATCCTTAACGGAGAGTGCTATTGGAAAGATTGTTGCCTGGTCATTGTTCTAATGAAAAGATCAGGGCTCATCTTGTTAAACAAAAGAATAATTTTCAGCAAAGTCAAGAGAGATCACAGCCTCTGTGAGAAAAAGCAAAAATACTTGTAATGCTCAGATTGTTTTTATGGTTATTAAAGAATGTCTTTTCAACACCCTACAACTGCTAACATAATGATTCTAGAAATTCTGGGATTTTGGTTAATGTTTTAAAATTGCATCTCTCAAGAGATTGCTTGTAGATAATTTGGTCCATCGTTTCTTCAAGCTTTTTCTGCTTAATTCCTATCGCAATTATTCAACGTCAACGATAAACATTAAGGTGGCAGGCTGCATTTGACTCATCACATGTGATTTTTGATAAACAAGATTTCTGATCTTTCGCTTCTCTACCATCACTGAGAGTAATATTTTTTAATTTAGTCCCTTGTATCATAAATTTCAAATTTTTTTTTGTATTATACATACAGAGTGTGTACCATTTTCTCTAGCTATGACATATTTATAAGGTTGTAATTCAGCAAACTTATAAGTAGGAAACTTTTTCCATGAATAGTTCATACAATTCCTTTGAATTCATTAAAAACCAGCCGGTTTTGAACATTAATTTTATTATTGTCACCTGTTTTAAATGAAAGTTTTTTCCCTGGCATAATATCATTAACATCATCACTGTTGTAGAAACCTAACCTTCTTAATTTCAGATTCATATAAAAACTTTCCAGTCTTTGGATTAGGTGTTACCAAACTGCAATTTCATATATATAATACAAAAGGTTTTACTTTTTTGCCATTTTATTACTATAAATTCCTCCTAAATTGTTTTGTCTCCCACGACTGTCACAAATTTTCATTTTCATTTCAGTGGTATCTTGTACATCACACATCTATTCTGAGACATCTTTTAACACATTGGTGTATTTCTTCACTAAAAGGATTACAATAGAAAATATTCAAAAGTTAAATCTCCTTCATTCTTATTGATATTGTCATATACATTGTTTTACTAAGTTAAATTTTATAATTTTATTTTAAAATCTTTAAATAAATAAAAATTTTAAATATATTATAATTAATAATATATATATATATATATATTATATATATATATATATATATATATATATATATATATATATATATATATATATATATATATATATATATATATATATATATATATATATATATATATATATATATATATATATATATATATATATATATATATATATATATATATATATATATATATATATATATATATATATATATATATATATATATATATATATATATATATATATATATATATATATATATATATATATATATATATATATATATATATATATATATATATATATATATATATATATATATATATATATATATATATATATATATATATATATATATATATATATATATATATATATATATATATATATATATATATATATATATATATATATATATATATATATATATACATACATTGAAAGCCTGTATATTTTATGGGGGAGGGAAGTAGCGCTCCCGAGGCGATGAGATTACCCCCCATTGGATATATGGGATGCTAAGGGTACTTCCCATCTCATCCCGGTGCATAATGGTTCGTTCCAATTCACTCTCACCTTCTTCTAAATCGGAGTAAACTCTCCTTTACACACAAAACATTAATACAAACACCCTTTAAAAATTTTTTTTTTTTTAAAAAAAACAACTAAAGTAGCCTCGGAGAAGCCCCGGGAGGCGGCTTCCAAATATAGCCCCTCATCCACCCCTTCCCCCATCACCACTTGGGAGTTGGTGGCCTCCAGTGATGGGGTTGGTGCCACCAAGACACAGCTGCCGGCTTGTCCTGATGCACAGTCTTTTTTTTCCATTAATTTCTGCAACATTCGCGGTCTGCACTCTAATTTCCACTTTGTTGAACATCACCTCTCTTCTTCTAGACCTCACCTCTTATTCTTGACCGAAACTCAGATGTTTGAGCGTTCTGATAGCAAACCCTATTCTGTTTCCTCCTACTGTCTCTATCCTCAAATTTTCAGCCAAAGGCATTTGGTTGTTCTCGTGTCTCTAATTTGGAGTCTTCCGAATTTTCCACCTTATGGCTTAGGCTCTCTTGCCATTCTACGACTAAATTCATTTGTTCTGTTTATTTATCTCCTAATTCTACTGACTATCCTAAATTCTTCGACTATTTAAACTCCAAAATAGAGCACATTCTCTCTTCTTCTCCTTTCTCTGAAATCATCATATTAGGTGATTTCAATGTTCACCACCGCCAATGGCTTTCATCTAGTTCTCATGATACAGCTGGTGAACGTGCCTTCCATTTCGCTATCCAAAACGACCTTGAGCAGTTGGTGCAGCTCCCTGCTCGTATCCCTGATCGTCTTGGAGATGAACCCAACATTCTAGACCTTTTCCTATCTTCTAATCCTTCTCCTTATACTGTTAAACTCTTTCCTCCTCTGGGTTCATCCGATCACCTTCTTATATCTGTATCCTCTTCTATCTCTTGAAGTCTTCCTCAGGAAAGACCCCCTTCTATTGAAAGGAAACGTTTGTGGCACTTCGGTGCCGCAAGCTGGTCGGACTTACGGTCTTCTTCGATTTCCCATGAAATGATTATTGCTTCCGTGGGAGGGGTCCCTCGGAGTGTGCAGAACGCATTACCGAGGTGATTCTCTCTGGCATGGAGGCGTACATTCCATATTCTTTCCCTTCTACTAAACCTAACAAACCTTGGTTTAACTCTGCTTGTTCTCGTGCTATCCGCCGCAGGGATGTTGCCTTCAGGGATTTCATCCCGGAATCGTGCAAAATCTATCCTTCGTAACACTTAACACTCATTTCTCCCTAGAAAATGCAATAATCTTTCTGGTTCCTCCTTCTTCACGTTCTTTCTGTCATTTTGCAAAAAATGTCAACTCTAACTTTGCTTCTTCCTCTTTCCCTCCTTTAATATCTTCCGACGGCACAACTGCTGTTTTACCTTCTTCTAAAGCTGAACTCTTCGCTCAAACTTTTGCCTCTAATTCAACCTTAGACGATTCCGGAGCTATTCCTCCTCCTTCAACCCCCTCTAACTCAATTATGCCTAAAATTAGAATTTCTTCTAAAGATGTCATTTCTGCTCTCTCTGAGCTTAATACTAAGAAGGCGTACGGTCCCGATGGTATTCCTCCTGTGGTTCTCAAAACTTGTGCTTCCGAGCTTGCACCCTGCCTCGGTAAACTATTTCGTCTTTGTCTCTCTACTTCAACCTTCCCTTCTTGTTGGAAACGTGCGCTCATTCAGCCTTTGCCGAAGAAGGGGGACCCCTCTCAACCCTCAACTACCATCCTATTTCTTTGACCTCCGTTCTCTCTAAAGTTTTCGAATCTATCCTTAATAGGAAGATTTGGAAACATCTCAATTCTTCTAATCTTATCTCAGATCGCCAGTATGGCTTTCGTAAGAAAGGCTCTACTGGTGATCTTCTTTCCCTTCTCTCTGACTCTTGGTTCTCCGCTCTTCGGCATTTCGGTGAATCTTTTGCTGTCGCGCTGGACATATCGAAAGCCTTCGATAGAGTCTGGCACAAAGCTTTGATTTCTAAACTTCCCTCTTTTGGTATCTATCCTTCTCTGTGATCTTCTCACTAATTTCCTTTCCGGTCGTTCTATAGCAGCTGTTGTAGACGGCCACCGTTCTTCTTCTAAATGTATTAATAGTGGTGTTCCTCAGGGTTCTGTCCTATCCCCAACACTTTTTCTACTTTTCATTAATGACCTTCTCTCTATTACCTCTTCTCCTATCCACTCCTATGCTGATGACTCCACCCTTCATTCTGTTCTTAATATTCTTGGTGTTTCTTTTTCTCGTGATCTTTCTTGGAAAGATCACATTACTTCTCTTTCTAAACAAGCTTCTAAGAGGTTGGGTGTTCTGAGGCGCCTTCAGAATTACTTCACGCCACCCCAGTTGCTTGCTCTGTATAGGGGTGTTGTTCGCCCCTGTATGGAGTGTGCTTCGCACATCTGGGGTGGTTCCACACACACAGCTCTCTTAGAGAAGGTGCTCTTACTAACTCTCTTCAATCTCTTTCTGCCTGTCGAATTATTGCGTCACTCTCTCTCTTTACTATCGCTATTATAACAGACACTGCTCTTCTGAACTCTCTCGTCGCATACCTCCTCCATTGAGAAGAGCTCGTGCGACACGCCTTTCTACACAGTCTCATCCTTTCTCTGTCCAACTCTCCGACCCCAGACTTAACCGCTATGCTCAATCTTACATATACTCTACTGGTAAAGTCTGGAACACACTCCCTTCATCTGTTTTCCCAACTTCCTTTAACTTGCATACTTTCAAACGCCGTGTATCTGGACACGTCGGCCACCATCGACCATGAAAATGGATCTTTCCCAACTCTGGTGGAATTTGGTAGGCCTCTGGCCTTTGCCCACCGGAGGAGATAAAATATATATATATATATATATATATATATATATATATATATATATTATATATATATATATATATATATATATATATATATATATATATATATATATATATATATATATATATATATATATATATATGCAATTTCAGCACAAGCGTCCTTAAGGGAAGGGTGGTTAAAATTTTAATTTTGATGCAATTTTGTGTATAGGGTTATTTTGCCTAGAAAATCCCATTTTTCAAGTTTTAGTTAAATCCGGAAAGTACTTTTTGAGATATGAGGTCATGAAGGTCAAACATGAAAGTCACACCCACTTTGGTAAATTAACCATAATGTGGCAAAAAGTTTGATGCAAAAAGGACATATTATATGTCATTGGAATGGACAAAAGCTGTAGAATTGAAATATGGCCATATTTTTTTCTTTTTATTAAAATTAATAATTATTACGTGACCTTGAAATGACCTTGACCTTTGACCCACAAGCCAATTGTTTTTTTTTTTTCAAATTATGAAAGATCAACATATTTTACGTAAAAAAAAACTAATAAAAACTTTAGGGTTAAAACAACAAATAACTTTTAAAAATTATATTTTATTTTTCACTATGGGAAAAATATCTAATGTAGTGAAATTTTTTTTCAAAATTTCTTTCCATTGGAGAAATTTCTTAATGTGTTTCAAAGAAAACATGTTTTTATTTATCTGACGCTACAGCACTTGTTTATTATTATTATTATTATTATTATTATTATTAAAAAGAAGTGATAATCCTAAATAAATAATTCGACAGGCAGAAAGAGATTGAAGAGAGTTAGTAAGAGCAGGAGAGTTGATGAGACGAAATGCCTAGACTCCACCTACTCTAGGAGAGCTGTGTGTGTAATTAGTGCAGTGTTTTATAATTATTATATTTTTAATTTTAAGAAAACTTTAAATAAAAATAATTTTTATAAACTGAAATATATACTTATTTATAACTATTTTTTAACATGGTGCATAATTACTGTATTGATCCATTCATAAAACCAGGGTTGGCAAAAACCCGGGGAATTGATGGGTTTTTCTGGGTTTTTGGTAAAAAAAAGGGTTGTACCATACAACACTATTTCATTTCCAATTACTGTAGACACATGCAACTTGAGTGTGTGTCTACAGTAATGTAAAAATGTTTATTTATCCCTTTTTAAAAAATCAAATGTTTTAAGAATATTCTTTATATTTTCAGGTGTTTCTAAATTTCTAATCAATAATTATTAAATTATAGCATCCAATTAACAGAACTTTAAGGTGGAAAAGCTTCTCTGTCTTAAATCATGAATAGGGTGAGAGGTTGAAAGACCTGGCTTGGGGAGAGTTCTAGAGTGTAAATGCTCTAGAAAATGGAAAGACTGTGAAGAAGAGAAAATGCAACCATTGCAGTAGTTTGGTGAGCAACAAAATTGAAAGAGTAAGAGCCCATCTGGGAAGTGTGATCAATATAAACTTATTGGCCAAGGTGAAGGTAACAGTGTGATGATGGTGATGTTGAAATGGCAACAGATTTTCACCAGCTCCAGCTGTGCCTGTGGGCCAAAGTAGATCAACAACACCTTATCGATCTAGATCATGATCACCTGTACCTGTAGAACCAAGATCAGTCAGTCCAGCAACTAGTATTAGAACACCCACACTGACTCCAAGTCCAAGTGGATCAACGCTGGGGACTATTGTAACCAATCAAGTGAAGATAGACAGTTTTGTGATCTCAACGCCACCAAAACTAAAAGCAGCTTTGGATTTGCAGTTTGCACGAGCCATTTTTTCATGTAATATTCCATTTAGTATTGCAGAAGACCCTGAAATGAAGAAATTATTTACAATGATGCGGAGTGGAACTTATCAACCTCCCTCGAGATGCCAGCTTAGCGAAGGCCTTTTAGATGAAGTTGCTGGTGAATGCGAGCTTCGCATGGTGGAGCTTCTCAGAGGAAAACAAGTTACCATGATCCAAGATGGATGGTCCAATGTGCACAACCATCCAATCATTGCAACATGTTTGCACCTGCCAACCAGTGGTGATGGAGGAAAGAAATCCATTTTTGTTGGGTCTATTGATACTGGAGCTGAGAAGAAAACTGCCAACTACAATTCAGATTTGGCAATAAAGCAAATAGGCCAATTCGAGGACCAATACAAATGCAAGATGAGCTGATTAACTTGATTTTAAATGTTTTTTATACATAACTAAAAAATTAAAAGATTGCTAAATGAATAAACAATGTAAATTGTAATGCTAAAGATAATCTTTAGCAATGCTAGTAGAATAAGTAGATTAACTTAATCTTTGTTTTTAGGTTGTAGCTTACATTTTGGACATCGAAAACAAAATGAAGCTGACAAGACAACTTCTCGAGACCCACTACAAAGAAGTGGACGCAAGAGGGCACAATTTAGGCCTTCTTGTGTATGGCTGTGCAGCACACTATTTAAATCTTGTGGAAAAGGAGGTTACTCCAAAGACAGTCCTTAGCCATTTCTTATTGCAGCTGCAGTCTGATTCTTGCTCATTGGGAGATGAAGTCCAAATATGGTTTGAGGTTCTTGAAGACCCAGTACTACAACCATACAAAGCTCTCATTCAAGCAAGATTTGATGACTGGATCACGCCATTTCAATTAGTAGCTTATGCTACACATCCCAAATATCAAGGTGAGAAAAGAATTATAAAGTCATCCACAATCCGGCCATATCAAATTTCAACTTTTACTTTTTATTTTTATATTTACAGTCTACTGTGTGGTAAAGGGTAATGCTATCAAATCAAAATCAAATAGCCTAATAAGTTTTGGGTTCACATGCAATTTTTTCTACATCAATTTTTCTTTAATAAGAACTGGAAGTAGAGAAGATAAGAACTCTTATCTATAATATACAATGTCTGAAGGTCATAATTTTTATTTTACTTTTTACAGGTTCAAAACTATCTATAATATACAATGTTTGAAGGTCATAATTTTTATTTTACTTTTTACAGGTTCAAAACTATCTGCCCAACAGGAAGAAACTGTTTTGGAATGGTTGCAGGAAGAGAAATGTGGATTACGCTGTTCAGTTTTCGAAATTTCAAATTGAAGACTCTGAAATTTTCCCACATTACATGCTGACAGAGAACTTTACCAGTGGCATGAGTGCTGCAAAATGGTGGCAGGTGGTTCAAAAAAGGGCCACAAAATCTGGACAATTTTCACCAGATTTTTGCCAATTGGCTATCACTCTGTATTCTCTGCCTGCAAGCTCTGCGGGTGTGGAGAGATTGTTCTCAACTTATGGCCTTATACATAACAAATTGAGAAACAAATTAGGCAATGAAAAGGCCGAAAAATCAGTTAAATGTTACAGAATGTTGAAATCCAAGGATGAACATGATTGGTGAATTGTGATTTTCATATTGTGTTGGATACTAAATTAGTCTTTATTCTTAAACTCAGGTAGCCTACTTAGTAATTAAAGTATTAAAGCATTAAACTGCTTAAAAAAAAGTTTGCAGGTTTTATTTATCCTTCCCTTTGTATGTGTCAAGACTTCAAGAGACAGAAATTCACTTATTTTTGTTATTAATATCAGTTAAATCAAGTAGCAAAAACCCGCTTCACGGCAAAGTGGGTTTTTGGTTCCCAAAAACCCAGCCCAGTGGGTTTTACCCGGGTTACCCGGGAAGTGGGCTTTTCCAACCCTGCATAAAACACAAAAAATAAATTTTATCACAGTTTTGGTATTTCTTCCTTAACTTCTTTTACATCATTTGGATTCATAAAAAACTTCCCTTTATATCTAGGATTATGGAAAGTTGCAATAGAATAAAAGAAGTTCCTGTCCAAATGCTCAAACCTCCGATCTAACTCTGATTGTATAGTCTTTAACATAGCTTTAATGCCCTCTTCTTGAGGATCTAAATTGTTTAATAGGTTTTCCAGTGACACAATGAGGGGATTAACTTGCGATATGGATGAAGTATAGATTTTTTAGTCATCTCTTCAAAGAGTTTCAGTATGTTAACACACATTTCAATAAGAGTAAAATCAGAACTGTTAAGTGTTTTATTTTTGAGCTGCTTAGGAGAATATAAGGAAAGTGAATCTTTTGTTTCTATAATTCTCTGAAGCATATGAGGTGTACTATTCCGGTGAGTTTCTGTTTCTTGAAAGATAGATAAAAGTGGCTGTCCAAGTTTTGTCTGTATTTTCTTGAGCTCTTTCCTGAGCCATTGCAGAATGATTAAAATGAGTAGCTATGGAGTGAACCTTACGTATTATATCTGTTACCGATTTCTGGGTTGATAATCCACACTTAATAACTAGTTGTTTGTATGTGCCGCCATACAGTCTGTTATTTGCATTACTTAGGACAAGTGCTTTTTTCATGTTTGGTGCAGCACCCCTCATAACTGCATGCACATAATGATATTTAAGTTTCCATTTTTACAATGCTTCATCAAACTTTTGGGAGATATTCTCCTGCATGTCTGTCGTGTAAGGATTCATCTGATAGTATTAAATTAATTTTTTTCAAAGTTTTTATTAATACCATGACAGAATAGGGACAAGAGAGATATTCCAGGTTAAGTCCTCTGACCAAATATCAGTGGTTAATTTGTTTCCTTTCAACTCTTCTAGAATATTAAGTACTACTTTAGAGACAGAAGCCTAAATCTTATTGTTGGCTAAGTTTTCATGAAAGTGATGCTGCTTGATGCTGTATAAAGGTATTGCTTCAGTAAGTAAATGACAGAAGCCTATGTCTTCTACATGGGTGAAAGGAAGATCATCCATATTGATCATCTCAGCTATTCTATAATCCATTAATTTTGATTTTTAGCTGCCGCTGTTCCAGGTCTTCTTTTTTTTTCATAGCATTTTTGAAGAGTTTGAGTTTTGTTTCTTGCTTCATTTTCTGCAAAGTTGTATCAGTATTTTCCTTTCCACTTTCTGAGTGAATAAAAGCTTATTTTCCTTTCTCACAAAGATCTTCATACTGGTTTATCTGAGGAGTCTAAATAATGCAGAGTGTCTTAAAAAACATATTCTATAAAATGTGAATTTAGTCCATTCAGTGCTGGGCACATTAAAAATTTTTTGATGCCGATATTGAGGGGAATAAATGAGAATGTGAGGCTTACAGAATAAAGTGAAATGATTGTAATAAAATATATGTCAGAGAAACAGTAGACCTAAATAGATGCAGATCCTAATATTCTTTTAGTCTCAGAATAGATGATATGAATTCAGCTCTGGTTCAACATAGAAGGAATGAGAACGACTTTATAAATATGAATAATTTTTCTTCTATTAAAAAAAGTAAGATTATAATTCAAAAGTCCTTGGAGTATTTTATCATCAATAATACTGAAAATATGAATATTACTAAAAGAGTTTTTTTATTATTTGGATCCAGTCGCTAAAAGTGTCATGAAAGAGAGTTTCCTTTTTAAAAAAAAATATTTCGACGATTTTAGATTAATTTTTGGACATGATTGCTAGTTTTTCGTCTTCTATAGATGTTTTTTTTTTTCTGTTGCCTTCTTCATTCTTTTATTGGAATTCGCCTGAATAAGTAGACCTGATTACGGTAACGAAAGCTTGTGTAGTTTTAATTTTATTTTTAATGGTTTTGTTTAGGTTTAAATTTAATTTTTTAGACTTTCGTTTTACAGTTAAGGTTTTTAGGGGTCAATTTCTATTGCATATATATATATATATATATATATATATATATATATATATATATATATATATATATATATATAATATATATATATATATATATATATATATATATATATATATATATATATATATATATATTATATTTTTTTTTTTTAATTTTTTTTTTATTTTAAAGTTCACATCTCACGGGCATTTATATATATATATATATATATATATATATATATATATATATATATATATATATATATATATATATATATATATATATTATATATATATATATATATATATATATATATATATATATATATATATATATATATATATATATATATATATATATATATATATATATATATATATATATATATATATATATATATATATATATATATATATATATAGGATTCACAGAAATTTAATTTTGGAAATTAAATTTAATGAATTTAATGAGAATATCTAATTATCACATATTTTGAGATATTTAAGTAAATTTTTTTAAATAATTGGTATGTAATATGAATATGAATGCTACACAGGGCTATCATTATATTTTGTTAAAAAATAGGCTACGGTTTATGTAAATTAAAATATTTCTAGCAAATTTTTTCTCAGAAGTGGAATAGTAATTCTGGTTCTGGCCAGAAACGGGAAAAACTTCCAAATTCCAGCTGGAACGGAATACTGGTACACCTCTAATCTCAGAGTTGGAAAAGGGGAGGGGGGGCCACTTTGAAAAAACCCACCGGTGTTTTTTCAAAAAGAGTCCACTTGAAATAAAAACTATTTTCCCCACTTTCAGTTTTTTCACAATAATTAAATATTGTTTGTCCTTCTGCTTTTAATCTTCCTCTCTTAAAGTCCTCCATCTGCTCTCATCTGAGAGATTAGAGTGAGGCTAGGATTGAGAAGGTTTTATTTTATATTTTTGCCCCCTCTTAGAAAAAGACTCAGCCCGTGAGCGGTGGTAAATTATAAATATATATATATATATATATATATATATATATATATATATATATATATATATATATATATATATATATATATATATATATATATATATATATATATATATATATATATATATATATATATATATATGAAAGTTATATAGAAAATGTTGTTATTTTGCATTTCTTTTTAGGTTAAGGAAAGTTCTTTTAAAAAATCCGGTTCTGGTCCAGAATTCCAGCTGAATTTTTTTTTTGTTTTTTTCTGGCTCCAGCCAGAACTGAAAATTTCAGTTCTGGTACACCCCTAATATATATATATATATATATATATATATATATATATATATATATATATATATATATATATATATATATATATATATATATATATATATATATATATATATATATATATATATTTTAGAAATATGGATATTTTAAGTCAGCAGTATGCAATGAAGCTAGAGTACATAGCTCTGAAAGAGTTAATGTGTATTGAAATTTTGTTGGAAGACTTGCCCCCATCAAGGAGACAAAGCAGCACTAGATCAAATACTAGGAGAAGACCAACAACGAGAAAAAGACAAGAATCCAATTTGAGTGACAATAGTATAAGGAAGAGACAAATTTTTAAGGTAAATATTTTATCATTGAAAATAAAAAGATCAGTAATTGAGTTTAATAAACAAACACTTTTTATTACATAATACAGGTTGCCATTTACCATTACCATTATCATTTTGCCTGTGTGGCTGATGAAATAAAGATTTGATTCTTAGATATGCTAAGACATACTTACATATGAAACTTTATATAAAGTAAATGAAATTTAAATTATGAAAACATTTATGTCTTTAAAATAGGATATTAAAACTTTTTATTACAAAAGTAAATAAAATCCATTTTGTAATTCTTTGTATACTTTTGAGCTTTACCTTCTTTTCAGCTGCTAGTTTGTTTCTTAGTTTATTCTGTGCAAGGCAAAGTGTTTAGAACCTTTACCAAGTTGATTCTAAACTGACAGAATAGTTGTGATTGTCACAAAAACTCAGGAATCTACTTTGGAAGTTTATTATTCTACTGATCATTTACCATTTTTACAAGCTTCCACCAACTGAAAATTTCACTTTTTCTTTAAATGTTTTGTCAATCATTGAAAAGAGAAGACTCTTGAGTGCATTGATGTATATATAAGCAAATTCATAATTTTATTATAACTTAAACAGACAAACATAATATATATATATATATATATATATATATATATATATATATATATATATATATATATATATATATATATATATATATATATATATATATATATATATATATATATATATATATATATATATATATATATATATATATATATATATATGAAGGTCAACATTCTTCCCCGGAGTATGTTGTCATTTTCCTTGGTAGGGGAGATCTCTGCAATGAGTGGGCTTCGGCGCGGTTTTTCCAATGTGATGATATTGGGAAGATAGTGTGGATGCTGTCAAGTTGTGGGGCAAACAAACAGCAACTGGAATTATCCATGAAATGTAAATGCCAGGAAATTGGAAGGCCTTGTCCCTGCCCCTGCTCATTGAGGAAAAGAAGTGAAGGTGGACGGAACTCCTTGGAGCAAATCAACTTATCTCTTCAACTATGTGAAGTGGACAAAAATAGCCCAGAAGTCCATGACATCGGGACTTCATCCTCCCCTACTGAGCTGTCAAAAGAATTTCAAATTCTTCCCAGTTCAAAGAACGAGTCACAGAAAAAAAAGTAAAACACCATACAATCGTAGAGGTGCTGAAAGAAGTACATAGTCGGATGGGGAGAAGAGGGAGATCTTTTGGTGTGTTACCTATGCCGGGCATGGAGTATCCCGAGAAGAAACACTGGTAAGAGAATGAGACAGATAATGCTTGAAAGGGGGATAATAGATAGAGAAAAGATAGAAAATATACCCAATATGAGATTCAGCAGTATCACCACTAACATCAAAATTGGAAAAACAAGCATAACGAAGGAACAAATGTGGCAGATATAGTTGGAAGTTGAGGAATATACTGAGTCAAGCACACAATGCCTAATAAATAAGGATAGTGATGAAGACGAGAAGTGAACACTATCACAAAACTTCTACCTAATGGAAAGTTACCATATCGGTGAGCTTATCTCAACAAAAGAAAATAAAAATGAGCTGTGGAAGTATGTGGTTGAAAATAAAGAGTTCAATGCCAACGATTACATGAATTACAGATTTGGAGATAAAGATAAGAATTTAGATAGAAAAGAAATGATAAAACAAAAACAGTGTATACTTAATTTTGTAAAAGAATGTAAAGATACGGGCAAGTGTAAGAAAAAATCCATCTTACCAACTAAAGAAGTTCTTGAAAAATAAAAGTACAAGCAAAACTCTATAGAAAATGAAATGGAAATGACAATATAATTAGTAGAAACTATAAAACAAAATGCGTGAGAGCATACTTTTAAAAGGAGAAAAGAAAGGCAAGAACCCATATATGCATATGAAGAAAGCTCTAATGGAAGCGGAAATGAAGGTGAAAAAAAGTGGGAGACACAGCAAAGATGGAAAAGTAATGAAGAAATAGATGAAGACTATGAAATAAAGAGACAAAATTTTGAAAAATATGAGAGCATAGAAGAAGTTTCTGTAATAGATGAAGAGTTGGTAGATCTTTATGTACCAGAAGCCAAAGAAGTAAGTAGAAAACGAAGTTGAAATTGATGAGGACGAATCAGATATGGAACTTAGCGAAATGGAGAGCACATTAGATGATGAGGGTGCTGAGACAGAAAGAGAGTAGGGAAATGAAATAGTGAATGTACAGTTAGAAGAAAATGAATGTACTGAGAAGGAAATGCTCAGAAAAATTGCAAAGTATAAGACGAAAACCTTATCTTAGGATTAGAAGGTAGATACAAAGGAAGAAAAATCCACACTTGATTTCAAATGGAAAAATATATAAGAGTTGCAAACAAAGTATTACCAAGAATAATTTCAGCAAATTGTCAACTGACGGAAATAAATAGGCTATACTATATACTTTCGTTTTCTGCAGTGGCAGATTTTATGGAAGTCAGAGTGACTAATCCCCCCAAAAAAAATTACAAAAAGTACCACCCTGGAAGCATAGATTACAGAAAGAAGTAAACATATTGAGACAAGAGATGTCCATAATAGATGAATATAGAAGAGGAGTAATAACATCGCAACATATCATTAGAAGGGCTCTAAATATATTAAGAGAAAACACAGAACCAAGAAACCAAATAGCACAAGCGATGGCAAGTAGAAGAATGTTAGTAACAGCAAAAGCTAATAAGATAAAAAGATATGAAAAGATAGAAAAAGAAAAACAACAGAACCAAATGTTTAAGAATGACCAAGGAAAGTTCTATAGAGAGCTACGCGGTGATACCATCAAGGTGACAAACCCTTCATAGAAAGAAGAAGTAGAGAGATTTTGGAAAGGGATTTATGAAAATGAAAAACAGCTCAACAACCAAGTGAGATGGAAAGACCAGATAATGAATAACCAGTATGTAAATAACATTAAACAAATGGAACACTCTGTGATCTCTAAACAAGAGGTAAAAAATGTTATTAAAAGTAGTAGTAACTGGAAAGCACCAGGCCCAGATAAAGTACAAAATGTATGGTTGTAGAAGATAACAGCACTGATGGAAGCACTTACTGAAAGTTATAATATTATGAATGGAATAGAAGTAATTCCACAATGGCTAACAACAGGGGAGACAGTACTGATTCCAAAGAGCGAAGAAACACAGAACCCCGAAAAGTACAGACCCATTGCATGCCTACCAACCATGTACAAAATACTCACAGGTGTACTAACAAAAAAATAAAAACACATTGATAGGTACAATATGATAAGTAAAGAACAAAAAGGATTGTTGTAAGGGTAGTTTCGGGACAAAAGATCGACTACTTATCATTAAAATTATAATGGAAAGTAGGAGGAAGGCACAAAAAATCTTATCATGGCTTACATTAGATTACAGAAAGGCATACAGTAGTGTACCACATAGCCGGATTATGGAAACTTGAAAAATATATAAAATCACCCCAGAGATTCAAAGATTTCTAGAAAATTCAATGAGAAGTTGGAAAGTGAACATTAACTTACGTCATGAAAAAGGGTCAATTATAATAAATAACATCAAAATAAAAAGGGGAATACTTCAAAGGGACTCCATCTCCCCACTGATTTTTGTTCCCGCTATAAACACCTTCAGTGTATTAATAAATGAATTAGGAAACGGATATAGGAGTTAGTTAACTCGAGAAATGAAAAGAAGCCAAAAATCATATCATTTATTCTACATGGATGACTTGAAGTTATATGTCCTCAACAAAGAAGAAACTATCAGCAGATAACCGTGAAAGAATTTTCAAATGATATTTTTATGGATTTCGGATGAGAAAAGAGCAGAAACAGAGGATATAATAATTAATGGAGATAAGATAAAAGAACTAGAGCAAGAACGTTGACTATTAGTGGGTTTATCATGTAAAGTTTTTCATAAACCCACTAATAGTCAAACCTTTGCATGCTTTCTCAAACCATCCAAATTACGTCAAACACAACATCATTAGCAATATGTTTCTTCGAGTCTTCAAACTTTCAGATCCTCTCTACCTTAAAAATGAAATAGATTTTATCTTTCATATTTTTATGTCCCGAGGATATGACTATAGTACCATCAATCGCATTTTTCAAAACATTAAAAAGTAAAATATATGACCCTACTCCTCCATAAAATTTCTCAACTGAAAATTCAATTTTAATACCCTACTCAGAGGGTCTTCTTTCACTGATATTTTTACTTAAATCCACCTTCAACATGCAAATCATTTTTTCATTTTCCTACAACTCTAAATAGTTTTCGTTAAAAACAACAATTCTACAATCGACTCACTAGGGGGTGTCTACAGTGTTCCTTGCGGCACCTGCGACTCTTTTTATGTTAACGAAACCATAAAGACTCTGAATTTTCGTATTTCCCAACACCTTAATGATGTAAAGAAAGGTAATTACAGTAATTCTATTTTCAAGCATACCATAGAAACTGGACACAGAATTAATTGGGATGACTCAAAAATGATTTTCTCTTCTAACAATAAATTAATTACTCAACCAACTCTTTGAATCTTTTTTCATCTTCACCACTAAGAATTTTAACACTTCCAAGGGATTATTTTCTCTAGATGAAAACACAATCAATCTAATTAGAAAGACCATTTGCAAGTCATTTCCGTGAATTTTTAAAAAAAAATTTTTTTTTTTTTTTTATCATACAGTTCGTGGTGTCACTTTTCCTCTTTCAACTTTTTATACTTTCTTGTCAGTTCTGAAGAGGGCTTAAGGTTAAATTTGTCATCTTAAAAGTTTATCTTTTTAAAAAAGTTTTTAGAAATTCTTTCTGCAACACAATTTAAGAACTCTAATTTTAAAGTACTAGAATTTTGCATGTCTGTCCATGTTCTCACATTAAAATTTTTAAAATTAATATTCTGAAGATACTTAGGGTGTCACATTCCCTCTCGGTCCCAGTTATGCGTTTATAAATATGAAAGTAGTGTTCATAAGTTAATAAAATTTGCCACGAGCAAACCAAATGTGTGTGAGGATCATGCTTACATTACAACAAGAATTGGAATTGATCGTCATTAATTTCAAGACATGCCAGCGCACGCTCTTCCATGTTACGTAAGGTTACCGCCAGAGGCCATTGGAAATTATCCGATCTTCAAAGAAATACTCAATTTCGTACATGCTGATGTTGGACTTGTGGCAGGTGGTGCGACCTCATGATTCCACGTCGCTTTTCACTCACATTAGTTTGTTCGTACCAAATTTTATTAACTTATGACCAGTACTTTGACATCTATAAGTGCCTTTCAGGGGTAGAGAGCTGGTGATACACCCTATATTATACTATATATTCAAATTACATGTATTTACGCATTTGAATAAAGAAAAGACAATTTAATTTCTCATTTTTATAAAATTGCTAAATTTACTAAAATAATGTAAATTTTTAAAATATACTTTTTTTCCATTTCGTCATCATTAAAAAATTCCTAATCGTCCCATCACTAGTATATATATATATATATATATATATATATATATATATATATATATATATATATATATATATATATATATATATATATATATATATATATATATATATATATATATATACCTTTTTTTTTTTTACCTTCTCACCCCCTGACCACCCCTTGTTGAGGCGGCCACACTTCGCTAATGAAGCCTCCCGCCGCAGTCGGTCTCGTCCAGAGATCTTTCAAAGAAGTGATGCCCCAGAAGATTTTGGGGCGACAGTTGGAGGGACAGTCTAAAAGAAAGTGATCTACGGTCTCCGGGGCCCTTTTGCATCTGGTACAAGTGGAAGATGTTGCCTGGTTTAAATTGAAATTGTGTTTGTAATGTTGTAAGTTTGGGTGGTGCCCGCATCTCAATCTTGCTAGTGAGATTTGTAAGTGTCTTGGGAGGTTGTTGGAGTCGGTGTTTATTTCGGGAGGGGTTCGTTAAGGATGCTGTTTGGAGGTCTGTTGATCATATATGAATGTGTAAGTTGAGTGTGTATATGTTTGGTTGTTGTGGTATTGGGGGGAGGAGGGGGAATGTGATTTAGGATCCGTTTGTAAAAGGCTCCGGTGGACGATGGAGGTTGTTTAGTCTTTGATTGGTAGGTTGGAGGAGAGTTTTGTGACATGGGTGTGTGGGTAGACGGGTTTTTGCATAGAATTGGGTGCCTATCTGTATATTTTTGATAGGTATAAGAAGAAAAGAAGAAGAAGAAGAGGAATAAGAAAGGAGGAAGAAGATATCTAGCAAGAAGGAGTTTTTTGGAAGGAGAAGGAGTTCATGTTTTAGTTTCCATATATTATATATGAATTCTTTTGTTTCAGGGTGTATATATAAGTAAGGATAAAAAAAGGGGGCTAAAGTAAAGGTCATAAGCTTCTCCCTTTTAGGTACATTATTTATAAGGTGTATTGCTTTGATATATCATAATCTTAATATATAGTTATAAGTTATAGAGTGGGACACTCTAGTATAAAAAAGGACATTTTTAGTTTCCGAAGCAATCTTTTATTCTGGGCATATCAGTTATCAGGGTTGGCATTCTTCTCATTATAGGGTCTGGGTTTCTATATCTGGGCGCTCAGTTTTATAGTTATCCTGGGAGCTGTGATGGGAATTAGGCTAGAATCTGTTATCTGGTAGTAGAGGCAGAGTCATTATCATCTCTTGGATAAACAACAAGGTAAGATATTTATAAACTCTATATCTATCTCCTTAGTCTATTTACAATTCAGTGGTAGCAGAGCGTAGTTAGGCAATCGGACTAACGTCAGTATGTCAAGGAAAGGTGGAAAGGAAGATGGACAACCTTTGCAGGAGAAAAGAATGTGCCCTGGGTTTCAAGGTATAAAGGGAGAGGATTATGACATGTGGAGAAAAAGAGTAATGCTGTGGTACAGACTGGAAGGAAAATATTTGGAATGTCCGGGAGGTGACATTATGCTTAGCTTAGGTGAAAAGGCATTTCAAAGTGTCTACAACGTAGAGTTAGAGGGGTTGGAGAGACAGGTAGGAATGGAAAAGGTATTGGAAGTATTGGATAAGAGATTTGGAAAAGAGAAAAACAGAGATCGAGATGACAAGATAGGGAAGAATGGAGCAAAGGAATGGCTAGTGCAAGATAAGGACAGGTGTATTATTAAGGAGGAGGAAAGAGAAGTCAAAAGACTGAATCCGAAAAACCGATATGGACAAACTATGAAATGTATATTATGCAGATCAGAATATCATTTTGCAGCTTCATGTCCCATGAAAGGTAGATGGAAAAAACAAGAGGGAGGGGAAGGTAGAGACGAGCAGAGAAGTGATCAGATAGGACAAAGAGGAAGAGGAGGATATTTTGAAAACATGAATAAGGAGGTAGGAAGATTGGGTTATAATGAATACAGTAGTCCAAGAGCATTCGTTGGAATAAGAGAAGAAGGGGAGGAATTGAATGAGTATGGCAACATCTGGCCAATC
>SEYY01008908.1:0-2500 GCA_009176605.1 Armadillidium nasatum
CTTAGTAATTATTATTCAGTATCGGATTGTAGGCCACCCATGATACAAACCTTAATTACATGTGTGCGGTGTGAAGTTCAAAAAGTAATAAAATTATGGTATACACTATAAACAATAATTTAAAATAACAATTTCAAACCATCCATTAAAAAATTATGCTGAAATAAAAATAAAACATGAAGCGAAAAAAAATAACGAACACAAAAAAAATAAAAATAAAAAAATAAAAATCTATATAATAGATATATATATTATATATATTTATAATATATAATATATATTATATATTATATATATATATATATATAATATTTATATTATATTTAAAAAAAAAATTTATTAAATTCTGTAAGAGGCTAAGAAATATATATTATACTTTATCTGCACAACACCACACACAGCACACACACACACAGACGGCATATGAGTTCTTGAGGCATAACAGTAAATTAAATGCTCGGTTTTATACAATTTTATGCTTTATAAATAAGGAGTAGAAGGGCGTCATAAATTAGCAGTCAATATCTGTCTGCGTTAATTGAACTAATTGGGGATGAAGTGTGCTTTTAAGTGCTTTTTGCTCTTATTTATTTCACTATTCGAAACCCGCTTTTACAATTTCTCTTTCACACACACACACACACACTCACACACCTACACAGACACACAAACGCTCTTTGCCTCTCAATCTTTCTCTATGTAACTATAAATATACTGTATATACGTATACAAAGGCATAAACAGGCTCGAACACAGTGAAACATGTATAGATCTATATCAGTAATATATATATATATATATATATAATATATATATATATGATAATATATAATATAATATATATATTATATATATTAAATATATATATATAAATATATATATATTTAATATAAAAAATATCACAATTCGCCTATATAATTTTACGATGCCATAAAGTTATTAAGAAAAAAAAAAACATATACAACTGTTTATATTTACTACAACTTTCAAACATGGTTCAAATTCCATATTTTTTTTTTTTTTTTTTATTAGTTTTTTCTTATCAAGGTAAAAATTACCATCTGATTTTAATATAATTATATATATATATATATATATATATATATATATATATATAATATATATAATATATATATATATATATATATATATATATATATAATATATTAATATATATATATATATATATATATATACATATAATCAGGTCTTTATGTAATTGGATGGCGCCATTATATTAGTGATTTTAAAAGAAGGATAGAGAGTAGATTAGTTGGTGATTGCAATGTGTGTTGGAAAGAACGAGTACCTCAGACAACTCTTTTGTACCATAAAAGAAAAGGTGATAAGATGGTTTTTTTTTTTTTTTTATGCGAAGGAAAAAAATAAAAAACTTTAATTTTTACTTTTTAATTAGCAGACGATAATGTTTCCAAATTATTAATTTGTCCTTTTTCTTTCTTGTATGTCTATGTTTTTAATATTTTTTTTTATTTATTTTTTTAATTTAGGCACTGAGAGAACCAACGCTCTCAAGGTTAGTCCTCTTTGCTGGCCGTTAGCGTAGATTTAGTCTAGGCTACCTTAAGTCGGAATAGTTTGCTAGATCAAATAATTTTGATAATTCTGATATAAATATTAATTTAAAAAAGAAATAAAGAGCTAAATCTATTTCTGTAAGTAAAGGAATATATGTTTTACCAAATTGTTGCTTCACAAACCTTATTTTAAAATATTATTAGCTATAAAAAATCACAAAATTGTTAGACAGCAACGGTGCTAAAAATGGTACTTTTATACAATTGAAAAAAAAAGTTTCTATACATATATATGTAATTGGAGAGAGAGTGATAGAATTAAACTACAATAATCCTTTGATAATCTTGATAATCTTTGATAATCTTTTTGAAAAAGTGTGGTACAAAAGTAAATATAATAAAGATGTTATTAATTAAAATGGTTTTATTTTAAACAGAAGTAGATCTGATAGTTCGAAATATTATCGTATTTTGGTCTATATCATTAATTTGTTCAAACAATTAATATATAATTTTATAGGCGTTGAACTCGGCAAGAGAGAACGTATCTTCCTCCCCTAAAAGCGTACGCTCAACTAACTTCAAACTTCTGGTTGAAGTTATATGGACTTTCTCTTCTCTCATTGGCTAGTTTGAATGCTATTTTCATGCAGCATTATTACCTACATTAGTATGATTATTTTTCATACAGAAGCCTTAAATAAATAAGCTAGTAGCTTTATGTCACTAGCCCCATTAGGGGGTTATCAAAACAATAGATAAAATTTATATAAATAACATTCCACACATAACACGAAAAAGGAAGCCCAGTCATTATTATTATTATTATTATTATTATTTATATATATATATATATATATAATATATATATATATATATATATATATATATATATATATATATATATATATATATATATATATATATATATATATATATATAATTATATTTTAATACTATAT
>SEYY01008909.1:0-5000 GCA_009176605.1 Armadillidium nasatum
TTTGTGCGTGGAAAAGTGATTAAAATAAACTTTTATAAAATTACTCTTGAGAGCAAAGCCAAACCAAGGAAATCTCATGAAATGTCATTTTCGAGACACTCAATTAAAACTATGACGAGTCTCGAATTAAAACTTACAAACCACTCCCCATAAATTTCTCCAACATTCTCCCCCATCTCCATTTCAGTTAATGATACACCTTCCCCCCCCCCTAAAACAAATTAAATAATTTGAATGTTAATTAATCATTATGAAAATGATATTAATTAGTCTTTCAAATTGTTTTCTAGTTACAATTACTTACTACTACTACTACTACCACTACTACTATCACTACTACTACCACTACTACTACCACCACTACTACTACCACTACTACCACCACTACTACTACCACTACTACTACCACTACTACTACTACTACTATAATAATAATAATATGATAATGATAATGATAATGATAATGAACAATTCAGATGCTGAACCAATTAGAAAAGTAGTATTGAAATTTATAAAGATAGGAAAGCTCATAAGGGACAAAAGAAGTTATTATGAAGTATTAAAAATATTACAGTGAAGATCCACTTAGAGCTGGGGATTATTTTTCTTCATATATGAATGCAAAAAAGTTAGAAAATTTACATGAAAAGATAGACCAAGTTTGAAACATTTTTCAATACCAATTGAATAGAAAATTAATATTTTATATCACAAATACGTATTTTTCATCGAATAAAAAAAATAATTTAACATTTATAAGGGGAACTTTAAACCTTGGAGACTAATATTTATTTTTTTTTAATTAAAATGAAAACTTTACTTCCAGTATTATTATATTATATTATTATTATTATTATTATTATTATTATTATTTAAGTATTTAATTTTAATTATTTTATTTTATTTTTTTTTTTTTATTTTTATTTTTTTTTATTATTTTATTTTTTAGCTATTTTTATTATTTTATCATTTTTTTTTTATATTTATTAGTTTTGATTATTTTTATTATTTTTATTATTTTTATTATTTTTATTATTATTATTATTATTATTATTATTATTATTATTATTATTATTATTAAATTTAGGAGCAGAGGACCTACCGCAAAATTGAAAACCTGTATATATACTATCGTTGAATAAAGCTTTGAGAAATTTGAGAATCCATATTAAATATTCAAAATTTGATATGCATTGTTGTATAGATATTCATACCTCTATTAATTGGCTTCATATTTCTGAGTAAATGAGCAGATTAACACATGATTGTTTGGGTATCGGAACACTTTAAACAATTATTTTAAAAATCTTCCTTTTCTATGCTAAGTTATTAATTTGCAGCTGAAGAAACAACACTGAAATCTTTAATTAAAGTGTTTTTTTTTTTTTAAACAACGAAATTAATCGGGTAGAAACCGAAGAATTGTATTATTTTAACATTTTCTTCATTGTTTGTAAAATTTAAAAAAAAAAAAAATTAAAAACGTTTTTGCATGATAAAAGTGGCGACCATGCCAGGCCAAGCCTTTTAACGTTTTCCACTTCACAGTACCGAAAAATTATCGATAATTCATTAAAAAAAAATAGGGTGCGATCCCCCAGCTTCTCAGGCGAAATGGTGAGAGAGTGAGGGTGCGACCCACAGGTGTACATATGGCAGTCAACATATTAATAAATTTATAAAAATACATATAAAGCTTTGTAATATTTCCATCCATTGGTATACCAATGATTGGAAGTTGCAAAGTCATTTTGGTAGACACGCATCACAACAACAAAGAGTACCCTAAATACTTTTAAATAGTGCTACTATGATCTATAACTATTTAAATCAGACAAAAGGATCGATAAAACTCGAAAGGTTTTAAAACATTTTGTTTCGCATCTATATCTTCACAAATACTACTACTACTGCTAAAATTAAAATAAAATTATGAAAATGTCAAAATTAAGAAATGCAAATTATTAAATTAAATTTGGAATTAATTTTTATATTAAAATTACTAAACCATGAAATTACATAACTTTTTAATTATATTTTATTTTAATAATTTATAATTCTATATATATATATTATATTATATATATATATATATATATATATTATATATATAATATTAAGATATATATATATATATATAATATTATATATAAATATATATTTATACCTGGTATGGCAAAAGTCAATACCTGCTTATTTTCACCAGAGTTGGGGGGAATTAATAAATTCTGATCAAGTTAAATGCCGGCAGGTCCCGATTCACAGCGTTTGAAGGTATGCGAGTCCAAGGAAGTTGATAAAGCAGATAAAGCGAGTGTGAACTAGATTTTACCTGTAGAGTACGTGTAAGATTTTACATTTTGATTAAGAATGTGGTCAGAGAGTTCAACAGAGAATAGATGAAACTATATGGAAATATATGTTGCACGAGCCCTTCTCAACGTAGGGGGCATGCGACGGTAGAGTTCAGAAGAGCAGTGTCCATTGTAATAGCAATATAATAGAGTTACGCAACAATTTAACTGGCAGAATGAGACTAAAAAGAATTAATGAGATAGGAATTCATAAGACGAAAAGCCCTAGACTCTTCCTTTTCAAGGAGAGGAACGACCCAGATGTATGAGACGTACTCCATCCAGGGATAAATAACACCCTTAAAAGAACAAGCAACTGGGATGACAAGAAGAAATTACGAGTTCGCCTGAGAATACCCAATATCTTAGAAGCTTGTTTAAAAAGATAAGTAATGTGATCATTCCAAGAAAGAACACGAGAATAAGACACACTAGAATGTTAAGAACAGACAAAGGTTTGAGTTGTGCATATTTTCAAAGAAAATGAAATAATTATGATAAAAGTTGAGTTGAATAGATAGATGGAGAAACCGAGTTTTTGAGGCACTGAAAACGACCTTGTTTTTCCCCTACCCCAATTTGAAATACGAGAAAGATCGGAATTTTGTTGATCCAGAGTTGGATGGAATAATATATTAATATTATATATATATATATATATATATATATATATATATATATATATATATATATATATATATAGTAGTACAGAGTCGAACATTTTCTTTGGAGAAAAATAAATTTTCGTTAAAATTTCTTTTATTTATTCAAAAATTCTATTATTAATCACTGGTTAAAATGACTTAAATAATTCTTTGTTACTTAAAATTATTGTAGGAAAATGAAGTTAAAACTTTTCTTTTTTCAACGTTTCGAAAATTATTAATCCCTCATCAAAAAGCTTGTTTTAAACAAAAAAAAAATTTTATCTGAAAAAATATTAATACAAAAATGACAGGTAACTAGAATAAAATAACATAGAATATAAAAATAAAATCAAAATAAAATAAAAATATAAAATTGAAAAGGCCACTGTCACTATTGAGAGAAAGTTTAAGAATGAAATATGGGATTTTAGATTTTTAGTTGGTTTTTTGTTGATGGAAAAAAAAGGGGTGGTCTATTGGGTGGTTATTAGTGGACTGGAGATCTAGTTGGGTAGGAAGGAGATGAAAGATTCATGCCTTTCTGGGGAATACTCTGTGCTCGTCACATCTAACTGAGAGTTGACGCGATATGCTGCCAAATAGGTACTAGAACAAGCACCAAATGAATATTTATAGATGATGGAAGAGCGCAAAAGTGTCGGTTATTTGTGGAAAATATGGAGAGGTCGGGGAAAACAAAGGAATTAGTTGAGGGAAGCTATATTAAAGGCTGAGAAGATCATTTTTTAATTTGAGATATTGGTGGTCGTGAAATGAAAGTGAAAGGAGTGAAACTGAAAGGAGTACTAAAGGGTGGAATCATCAGCGTAGGAATGGATAGGTGAATAATTAATAGTGAGAATGGAGAAATGAAAAGAAGAAAAACGATGGATACCATTAGGACCGTATTCCTTTTTTGTGTTAAGCTCAGAGACAGCAGAAATGACTTCGTTAGAAGAAATTACAATTTTAGCGAAAAATTGGAGGGGAAAAATAGCTGAAACACATAAAAATTTAAGTGAAGGTTCAGTTTAGAAGGCAAAACGCAGTTGTGGCGTCAGAAGACTCGGAGGGAGAGAGAAGAAGCAAATTTATTTTTCAGAAAGCCAAAAGAAGGAAGAACCAGAAAAATTATTCATATCATTTTGAGGATTGGGTGCTGCACAGAATAGACCTTGCACAATTCCGAGATGAAATATAAGTTGCATGAGTTTCTGGAGTTTGAAGACAAAGTGAATCCTTGAAATAATCATCCCTGCAGCGAATAGCACAAGAACATGTACAGTTAAGCCAAAGTTTGTAAGTTTTAGTAGAAGGGAAAAAGAATATGAAATGACGCCTCTATGTCGGAGAGAATCACCTCGGTTATGCTTTCTGCACATTATAAGGAACCTCTCAAACGAAAAAAGTCATTATTCCATTAAAATCATAGAAATACAACCGAAAGTCAGATCATTTAACGATATTGATGTTCCGTAAACGTTTCGTCACCGAAGGCGGGGACCGTTCTTATGGAAGACTTTTTCTCGTGATCATTCTTGGAAATTTTTACTCTCTAAATAAGCTTCTAAGAGGTTGGGTGTTCTGAGGCGCCTTTGTGTTTTTTTTACTTCACCCCAGTTGCTTGCTCTGTATAGGGGTGTTAGTAGCCCCTGTATGGGGTACGCCTCGCACATGCGGGGTGGTTCCACACATACAGCACTTCTCGAAAAGGTGGAGTCTAGGGCCTTTCGTCTTATAGACTCTTTGCTCTTAGTAACTCTGTCCAATGTCCAATCTCTTTCTTCCCGTCGAATTGTTGCGTCACTTTCTCTATACTATCGCTATTTCAACGGACATTGCTCTTCTGAACTCTCACGTCGCATACCTCCTCCATAAAGACTCGTGCGAACGACTTTCTACACCTTCATCCATTCTCTGTCCAACTCTCTACCCAGACTTAACCGCTATATCACTCTTACATACTCTACTGTAAGTCTGGAGCACTTCCCTTTATCTG
>SEYY01008910.1:0-11091 GCA_009176605.1 Armadillidium nasatum
TATAGCCTTTATATATATAGGAACTTAAACATCCGCATCGGCGCATGTGAAAAAGTAGACTTCTTCATTCACATCCGCATCCGCGGATATTAAGAATTTGACATCCTATACAACATTAATATATATATTATATATATATATATATATATATATATATATATTATATATATATATATATATATATATATATATTTTTTTATATATATATATATATATACAGAAACGAAACCACTCACGAGCAGAGCCCTTTTCATAGAGGGGGCATACACAGAGGAAGAAAACTCACTCAAACACACCTAAAGCATATCCCTCTGGTGGGCTCAGAAGGAAGCCTTGAAGAGTGGAAGATTAAATGCAGGAGGAAAAATAGATGATGCAAAATGTTCCACAGAACAGAGGTGGCTGGAAAGAAGGAGGCACCACAACGAGGTAGCCTGGAGTTCCCACTTCCACACAAAATTGGTGCGAAAGCAGGGCACCCCATGTGCAACGAGGACGACGCAACGGTGGAGGAATGCGAGAGATCAATTCCCTAGAGAACCTGCCAATGTAGTACCTATAGAAAAGAGATAGTGCGCCAACGTCACGTTGCAGAGATAAGGGATCAAGAGAGTTTGAAAGTAGGGGACGTTTATTAATATTTAGCTTTAATCTCTATCCAGAAGAGAGGAGGACCGGAGCCCCCCCCCAAATGTGGAACAGTACTCCATAAAGGAGATAAGACCTTTTATAATTGAGTACTGCGAAAAGAAAATTCTCAACTGAACAAATCCAGTTCTAGAGGCCACTTACAACCATTGTGATATAGTTTCAAGACAATTATTATTTATGTTAGACAAGAATATTAATTTTATTTTCAGGTGAGACGGGAGAGCCGTTGAAGAGGATAGGAAAGTTGGGAGGTGTTTTTGAGAGGAAGATGTGAAGAAGTTGAGTTTTTAAAGGAGTCAAATTTCATAAGGTTGCTATGACCCCACAGGGAAATCCCATTAAGATAGGCAAGAATAGAATCGGAAGTTGAAGACGAGAAGCAACTTTAGAAGCAAAAGAATGAGCAGATTTGAAATGAGTATAAGAATGCAGGGTTGAGTCATCAGATAAAGTTAACAGAGTGAGAAGTGCAGTTGAGAGATAATTAATGAAAAGTAAGAATAAGTTGGAGATAAAACAGAACCCTGAGGAACACCACAGTTGACAGAAAAAGAGAAGAGGTTGCCCATTACAATTGCCGAGATGGAAAGATCTGAGAGAAAACTAGATAAAAGGGAGAGGAAACCCAAAGGAAGGGTGCTGGAGAGCAGCGACCATGCATACCGGTCAAAAGCCTTGGATAGACAGCGCCACCACACAAGACTCCCCGAAATTCCTTTAGATATATATATAATATATATATATATATTATATATATATATATAATATATATAATATATATATATATATATATATATATATATATATATATATATATAAATCGATATATATATATATTATAGCCTACGTTAACTATCAGTAAGATAGGAGAGTATATCACCAGTTGACCTCGAGCGTCGAAAGCCATACTGGTGATCTAGAGAAGAGAATGAACTTCAATGATCAGGACGCGGTTGAGGGTTTCAAATTTTAGCAGAACGCAGTGAGAGCTATAGGTAGATATTTAGAAGGGTCAGAGCGGCTACCCTTTTTCGCTTCCAGCATTGAGGAAAAGTATTAGTATTAAGGCATAGAGAGTAGAGCTGAAAAAGGACAGGCGTTAACTCGGAAGCACATTCCTCAGGACACGAGGGGGAATGCCATCCGGGCCACTAGCCTTCCAGATGTTCATAGATTTCAGGATCCCATGCACCGGATCATGAGTAATTACAAGTAGAGACATGGGACACCTGAGAGGAGAAGGAGTAGGAAGAGAGATGCCAGAATCGAGCAGGGTGGAATTAGATGAGAAAAGGAGGCCGGAGATTATCCTTTTCAGTAAGATTATTAGCTACAGAACCGTCAGAGCGAATAAGAGTAGGAAAGGAAGATTTACAGAAATTATTAGAGATATTTTTGACAAGAGGACAGAAATTTTTATCAGTAGGAGAGCCATGGAGGTCAGCGCACTTCCTTTTTATGAAAGTACGTTTAGTCCATCAAAGAACATCCCTGCACGATTCCGAACTGAATGAAAATAGCAAGAGTGATAGAGAAGGAGAGATTTTCCTTCACGATAAACATTATTCTCCCGAAGCACAAGAGAACATTAATCGAACCATGATTTGAGGAGAAAAAGATTTAGTTAAAGATGGAATGAATCTGCTCATCCCATCAAGGATCACAGCCCCTACTTTTTCAGCAGAGACAGAAGCATCCCCCGAGAAAAAGCAAGATTCACTTCAATGGTAGTTAACGAAAAATAGACGCATTGCCCCCCAATTAGCCTGATTAAAGTGCCAGAAAGTACGTTTAGGGCATCGTGGAGCTGTTGGAGAGAAGTTATAATAACTAAGAGCTATAAGATTATGGTCAGAGTTACAAATAGGAGGGAAAATGGTATTTTTATATCTAGAAAGATTAGTGGTGAAACATAAATCAAGTGTATTCAAGAATTGGTTAGGACGATCTGGAATGTGTATGGGTTCCTAATCAACTGTCAGATCGTTGTGATGCTAAAGATTTGGCTCCTCCCACCTGATCAGTATGAGAGGAACCCAACCACTCAGTGTGGTGTACGTTGAAATCCCCTAAATAGAGGACTTCAGCATTTGGATGAGAAGAAGTAACAGTTTCGTAAGTAGTAGTAAGATATTTAAAAAGAACTGGAAAATCTGTGATAGGAGAAGGAGAGTTTTTCCATTCACGATAAGTATTGTCTCACCCGAAGGGCAAGAGAACAGTTGCCATCGAACCATGGATTTTGAGGAGAAAAAGATTTAGTTGAAGATGGAATTTTAGTAGTAGTAGTAGTAGTAGTAGTAGTAGTATTTAAGATTTTAGATTTACGAGACGTGACACAGGAGTATTATAGGCACATACTCCACCATTTAGACGGATATTGTGAAAAAAGTTGTAGTTAGAGACAAAGATTGCTAGAGAAAGAATCCCTGTCCAGCTGGATCTCAGACAAAAGCAAAAGGTTAGGACGAGAGATAGTGAGGTGGTGTTCTACAGACCCGAAATTAGATCGAAGGCCACGAACGTCAGCAAAGGTAATAGAAAGCCCCCCGTCTACGCCCAACCCCACAATCACTCATATCGGACATTCAAAGAGAGAGACACACATATACATACACACACACACAAGCACGTATACACGCACGCACACTAGCACGAAGATATTTACACTCACGAACACACACAAAAAAACTAACATTTACAAAAAGTAGTATTAAAAAATTAAAACTATTAAAAAAAATAAATAAATTAAAAAAAAGGTAATCTCTGACGAGCGATTGAATTAAAAGCCCAAAGAAAATATAAAGTAAATTTAAAACGGTAAAACTTTTCATAAATTTTAAAACGGTAAAAAAAAAAAAAAATAAATAAATTTAAAATCAAAAGTTTAAACTTAAAACAGACCTAAACAATTAAACTAAAAATTCAAAGCTTATAGCATTTATAGAAAAACACACACACACACAAGTAAGTATACCAACGTTCATGCACTCGCAATAAACTAATTCTAAAATGGAAACCTAAAACAATATAAAATAAGTACATGCAGGAATATAAAATAAATACTCAGCAACCACATCAAGAAATTAAAAGAATAAAAAATTGAGATAAATGGGCAGATAAATTTACTTATATTAAAAGAAACTATTTTTTTTAAAACTTAGCTTAAAATTCCAACTAGTAAAAAAAAGTTTCCGCCAGTTCGAATTTTCCATCCATTGAAGTTAAATCCGAATATATGTAAGTTAAAGCGGAAACAGGAAAAAACCACTATCTCTGTTAAGCACTTTTAACTTTCACTACTAAAAAAACAAGTTAAAACACAAATCACGCAACCCAACACACAAAGAGCTCACTCACGCACTTCCTCTCACGATTGAAACCAACTACTAACTTTATATATATATATATATATATATATATATATATATATATATATATATATATATATATATATATATATATATATATATATATATATATATATATATATATATATATATATATATATATATATATATATATATATATATATATATATATATATATATATATATATATATATACATATGTTGGGAATTTTTATTTTTTTATTTTATTTTATTTTAAGCGCTTAATGCAGATATATTGCTGCTCTGCTAAGAATAAACTTAATTCTATTAAAATTTAACCAGCAATTAATAAAAGAAATTGGTAAAGGAACTCACCATTTAAAATATTCTTCAAATTGTTAAAATAAAAGGAGAAATTAGGGAATTTACTTTATTTCCAAGATATTAACTTGGACGTTCGACTTATTTTGTGTAAGCTCATAAAGAAATTTTAAAGTAGTAAATTAGGTAAAATTTTGCCTAGAGGAACTTAGCTTCAGCCCAAAGGAAGAATCCTCAAACTCGGCTAAAAAAAAACAAGGCCTAGTTAACCAGTAAAAGTCAAGTCAAATATAAAATTCAAATTAAATTTAATGCACTAACTAAACCCGGCCATAATAAAAAAAAATACTTTTAATTCCAATAGCAAAACAAAATATCAGGTTGAGTCTGTCTGGTTCGGACCTAACATCTCTTACAAAGCTCTAAAGATTACTACCCTAAGGATAAAAGTATTTATATAGCCACCATATGGCTACAAGGAATTTAAAATAGTTAAATGGAATAATACTCATCTTACCGAAGACTTTTCAAGCTTAGATTATTATTTTTAGTTAACCGTTTTAAGCATAATTGAAAAAGCGACTTACACTCTCGAAGTTAAATAAGGCAAGCCGCAGCCTCTGGCTTTCAAATATATAACAAGAGTCAATACACATGTTAAATGTTGCCATCCTATATAACATTTTTTAAGTTAGAGTGTATTTTAATATTTTGTGAAAACCATAGATAGTTTTATCAAAGTTTGGTTTTATCTACTAAGAAGAAAAATATAAAATATATATAATATATATATATATATATATATATATATATATATATATATATATATATATATATATATATATATATATATATATATATATATATATATATATATATATATATATATGTGTGTGTGTGTGTGTGTGTGTGTGTGTGTGTGTGTGTGTGTGTGTGTGTGTGTGTGTGTGTGTGTGTGTGTGTGTGTGTGTGTGTGTGTGTGCAACTGTTTTAACTTCAAGATCTTCAAGGATGATTTCTCTTTATACTCTCACAAGGATCTCTGTCAGGGCCCCTAAAAATCCTGACCTCCTGCATCGCCTGTGACTAATAACATTCCTTTAAATTACTATTTTTATAACACACATGTTTTGTAAAATTTGTGAATATTTAACGATGATAAAATTTATTCTTCATACATTTATAATCAAGACTATTTTTACTGTAAATATTTATCAACCTTTAAACGCAGCTTAATGTTATAGAAGTGATCTAGTGATGAATCACCTTTGTGAATTATTAGTGAGTGGCAAAATACATTTCAGTTTGTCCTATCCATAGGTCCTATCATAATGGTACTGGAGAGTAGGGATGCCGATATTTAAAAAAAAATATCAATATATCGAGTATCAATAATTTTTAAAAATATCAAATATGACAGAAATTTTAATATACTATACTTTATATAGAAGAAAAAATAGAAGGGGGAAGTAATACTCAAGTGATTTTTCTTCTTTACTAAAAAAAAAATTGTACAAAACAAACTTTATAAAAAATTTACTTTATACATGATTAAAGCAAAAAAAAATATTAAAAAAAATATTGGGAGCATTCTTCTACATCTACTTCTACTGCTGAAATTTCTTCCTTTTCTGTCATCCTTATCTTACCATATAAACTAGTTGAGCCAAGTCTGAAAAAAGATAATATAGACTATTTTTTTTTTGACTTGACTCAAATAAAATTTGATTTTTAAATCTAATTTTTTAAAATATAGTTCAAATGGTAAAATAAAAAATTTATTTAATAGGATCCCCTTTCTTTTAACTCAATATTATGTAAATAATATGAAAGGACAAATTCCTTTATGGTTTCAGCAAAAACTATAGGAATTTGTACATACCCTTTTGTTTGTGAGTAGGTGATCCACATTCCTACTGATGATCTTCTTGGTTTTGGCTTTGGCCTCTGTTGTTTTTGATCTACAGCTGGAGGCTTTTATAGAAATGTTTCCTCAAAATAAATAATAGGAAACAATTAGTACATGTATAAAATTACTTTTATTTGTCAGTGGCCACTGTAGTTGTTATCCTGTAATTTATTTATTGCCAAAGTACTGGCAGAGCTTAAAACATAGTTCAAGCTCCTAAGAATGTAGGGAGTGGTCTGCCTGTAGGTTCTGATGCAACTTGCAAAATTTTAGCAGAAACTTCTAAATCTGTTGCTATGCAAATCTTGTTACAAACAAGATAAGTTTTTTTTTTTTTTAGAAAGAGTTTTTTTAGAAAGAGTCCAAAAGACCAAGTAGCCAGAAAATTTTTAGCTACAAATTATTTTTAAGTTTATTTTTTATTTTATTTCAAAATTAGATTTATAAAATCAAATTTTATTTTAAATGTAAATGTAATGTAAATACAATGGCCACATGAAAAATAAAAGGTAAAAAAATTTAAACTTACTTAAATTTATAATTTTTTAATAAAAAAAAAAAGAAAGAGAAAAAAATTAATTTCTTTAATTCCTTCTCTTTTTGTATACTGGCGCGGAGAACCAAAAATTGAATTTTAATAAAAATTCAATTTTTGTCAAAATGAAAAATAAATTTACAATCAAATTTACTTTTACATTTTTATTTCAAACATACATTAATATTTTTATGGTATACATAAAGATAATAATATATGTTTGATGTTATGTATAGAGATATCTGCTTTACAATTAAATTATATTTGACCTTTTTCTAACAATTCTTTATGTAAATTTCTGCACATCAGTGCTGCTTTTCTAGGAACTTTTTTATTATTATTATTATCATTATTATTATTGTTATTATTGTTTGAAACTGCTTCTGACTGATGATTTATATCAACAGGCTCTGATGAACTTTTATGCAGCAAAATTACATCTGATGGATGTCTTTCAACTATCTCCCTATTAGATTTTCTAATAGTAACTGATACAGTTTCATCCAAAGTGTTTTTTGTTACTTGAGTTACAGTTCCCATTTGAAAGAAATAAGGTTTACAAAATTTTTCTTTTATAGCTATGAATATCTCCAATTTCAACATTTGTATGTTGTTTATTTTGATACCTGTCTTGCTTATTAGTAGCAAGATACTGTAAGTTTGCTAAAAACTCATTATGATAGAGATCATTTAAATTTGCTTTTACTTTTCTGTACTTTTGAAAAGCTTCAAACAAAACATCATGATCTCTTTCAGAGGACCAATCTGGATCTTCTGATTGACCTTCCTCATCATTATATAAACAATTTGAAATAACCACTGATGGGACTTCATATCCCTTGACCAATATCTCTGGAGTTATTGCAAAAGGGATACTTGGGTCCACATCAGGATCAATTAATAAAGACTTAAAAGCTATAGGCCTTTTATTTATTAACATATTGGTTTCCTTAACTAATAAAGAAAAACTCATCAAATTTTAATATATTTTTACCTATGGCACTGTAAATTATAAATTTCACTTGTTTGACCAAAGATTCCACAAGACCTCCAAGAAAACTAGCTTTAGCTGGATATGGAGAGAATTCTAGTACTTTAATATTATGTAATGTTAAATAATTTTTAACATCATCATCATTTAAAAAGTTTTTTATTGAGTTTATAGAACTTATAAAAGTTGTTGCTTGGTCACAAACTATTACTTGTGGAAACCCATAGTCAAAAACATGAAATTGAAATGCAGAAATAAAAGACTTATTATCTAAATTACTACATACTATTAAATTTACTGGCCCTAGTATATGTACATGTTATGATTAATATATATACTTTTTCTTGAATATCATTAATTTTTATATTAAAGGATCCCAGATGATCTATAAAAATTTCTCGAAAAGGTATTTGAGAAGGGTTTATTCTATAATCCTTGTAATGATTTTGGTTATTTTTTATAGTTCTTCCATACAGTAATTTACACTTAAAGCAATCCTGAATATTTTTCTTTACAACAGAATAAGCTGTAGGAATATAAAACTCTTTTCTTAATATAGACAGTAATTTATATATCCCAGCATGCTTCATTTTGAAGTGTAATTCTTTTATAATAATTTCTGTTAATTTATTATTTTTGTGAAGCAATACTGGATTCCTGTGTTCAAATTTAGAATTCAAATTTGCAAATTTACTTTTGACTCTTATAATTTTATTTTTATCAAGAAACAGATTAAGTTGTGTAACTAATACAGTTTCTTTATTTTTTGTTGGATTTGCTAAAAACTGTAATGTGTCCTGAAAACTTTCTAGTTGAGCTTGTCTTATGATGACATTACAACTTTCTTCATATGTACAAATTGCATTTGAACCATAATTTGGAAATAAATTTGAGTTTTTCAAATTTACTTTTATTTTTAAATTATGAATAAACTTCCTTACCAAATGTGCTACTTTACATATTTTAGTAAAAGAAGAAAATCTATCTAATTTAAATAATGGAACATACTGACAAGTTTGAACATTGAATACATTAAAATTTTCAGTATTATTGTATAAAGGATTAGGGATAGTAACTCTTAAACTTTCATTGTTATTATCTATAATAGGGCCTGTCAGGTAATTGGTTTTATTTAAAACTTTGTAAGAAGTACATCGAGTTGTAAAATCGCTCGGATTCATAGAGCCGTTACAGTGTTGGAAGGTTATAGGATGCTTTTCACACGCAGTTTCAATAAAATTCAACACATTATTTATTACCGACCCTTTCTTTTCTATTTTGTCAAATTTTTGTACTTTATTTATTAACCAGTTTAAAGCAACCATTGAGTCAGTATAAATATGAATGTCCTTTATTTTTATAGGACAAAATGTATTTGTTAAATTTTCTTTCATTTCATTTACACATTCAACTCCAAATTTGACAGCAAATAGTTCTAACACAGGAATGGACCTTTTACTGTTCATATCTGAAATAATTTTATTTTTAGCACACAAAAAGTGCAATTTTTTGTCATTTACATTTTGTAAATATAATACAGTACCATAAATGGCTTTGCTGGCATCTGTATAAGCTATAATATTATAAGTGGCAGAATAATCACCTATAAATCTTTTTAGCTCTGGTTTTTTACTTTTGTTATACTGGGAACATATATTTTTATATTCTTTTAATATTTTACTATCTAATTTGGTGTCCCAGGAAATGTTTTTATTATTTTGCAAACTATGTAAAAATAGTTTGGCTCTATTTCTACCAGGTAGCCCAATATTCAAAGGGTCAAACAATCCATTTATAGAAGATAAAATTTTACGCAAAGTATTTGCTGTAGGATCTAATATATTATTGTTATTATATATGGTATCATTTTTTGTATCCCAAATCATTCCTAGTAGCTTTGTTGTATGATCTCCTACAGAGTCATTTTCATTTTTACTGTGTAATTCATCATCCTTTAATTTTTTAAAATCTGGAGAATTACTGTAAAATTTTTGTAAATTAAATTTGTAATTGTTAAATATAGCATGTGATTTATGGTATGCTTGAAGGATGTCACATTCAGAATTGGAAGAAAAACTTATATTGTCCATGTAGAGCCAAGTTAAATAAACCTTTTCTTAGTTCATCTTCAAAAGCATCACAAGTGTCAACATGCAAAATTAATATAATATATAAAGCTAACATTAAAATGGTAGGGCTACATCTAATACCAAAGGGAATTCTCATTAATTTGTATGCTGTTACTCTAAAATCATTTTCTTTTATGTTATTAAACCAAAGAAAGTGCAATTTTTCACTATCTTCTAGTAATAGTTCAATCTGATGATATGCTTTTTCAATATCAAATATAAGAAGATATTTATTGAACCTAAGCAAAATGAGCGCAATATCCAATTTATTATTCAAATTTGGGCCTGGCAAGCAGACATTATTATGAGACAGATTGTTCACCTTGTCCTTTTCACAAATGTTTGATAGATATACTATACGACATTTCGTAGTTTCCGTATTTTCTCTGAAGACTGCATTATGAGCTATAAAAGATATTTCATTTTTATTTTTTAATACATTTATATTTTCCACAGGTTGAATGATGCCATTCTCTAATTGTTCCTTTATTACATTATCATATGCCTCAAATTTTTTAGGCTGTTTACTATATTTTTTGTAAATTGATTTTAAAACAGAATTTGCCAAATGAAAATTATTTGGCAAAAACTGTAATAATTTTTTATTCCAGAGTAAAGGCATTATCAATCTACCTGTGTCATTTATATTTGTATTTTGAATGAAGATATCTAATAAGCTCAATATCCAACTCAGAGAATTTTTTAGGATTTTCAAAATTATCGTAATTTAAAAGTGACTTCAAAGAATTTTCATCTAAAAAATCATTATCAATATTATTTTCAATATTTAAATTTATGTTTTTATTTTTATTATTATTATTATTTTGTGAAAAAGATGAGATTGAACAATCTGCTTCAAGTCATTGTAATTTATTCTCAATTTTGACATTTTTACTAAGCAAGTCTGCCTGTACCGTGAAGTTTTTTACATACTTCAGATATGGCAGATTTTTACTCAGTTTGTTTAAGTCACCAGCCAACAATATACCACAACATGTATAATACAGAAGTGAAATGTTATCATTTATACCAAAAGCACAAGTGTTTAGTGGTAAAATATGAGATCCATTCACCCCAAGAATTACGTGTATTTCTCTGTTATTTTTATTTCCTAAGTGTTTGTCAGCAAGTGGTAATTTATTTTGTTGAAAGGCAGTTAATATTTCAGTACTAGGCATGTTTATTTTTGGATTAATGGATGGAACCACTGCAGCCACAATTTT